>JAOWBH010090643.1:0-14444 GCA_028566215.1 Silene coronaria | reverse complement strand
ACTCGTTCCGTGTACACAACACGCGGTCCAATCATCATTGGGTGATTGGCGGGAGGTGCAGATATGAGGTATCTACAACGGGGTCTAATCTAGTTTGTAATTAAAGTTGGAAAGGATAAAGAGGGTTATAAATCTTATAACTAGACACAAATTCTTACTTGTGACGGATGATATCCGTCACAAGTAAGAGACGGATACCATTTTCACTAACAAAATACCCATTTAGGGTGAGTGAAGAAGCACATGGGAGGTCCCACCTTTGTCCCTTCTACCCATTTCCTCTTACAGACGACCCGTCTTCAAATCCGACCCGTCACAAGCAAGAGTGATTGCTAACTAGAAGCCGAGGTTTAGTGTGGGCCGGAGTAGATGGAGATCCGGCGGTGGTGGATTTGGGAAACAAAAACCCTTTATTAGGAAAAAAAAATGGAAGTGAGTCTTGTTACATCCAGTTGTTGGTACAAATACAAATAAAAGGAAGAGAAAGAAATTTGAGAGAGAAACACAACAGGACAGGAATATACTGATACACACAGACAGTAAAGGAAGAAGAGAATGAATCATAATAATAATAGGAATAGTGAAATGGATGAGCGTGAAGAAGAAGAAGAAGAAGAAGAAGAAGTGATTGAGAAGGCGCAAAAGTATATGGAATTGATTACGAATTCCGCTGATAACCCTAACCCTAAACACCTTCATGCCCTTGCTTCTCTTCTTCACTTTCATGAATCCAGGTTTTTAATTTATTACTTTTCATTCATTTATTCATTCATTTTAACAAATCACCATACTTTCTTGTTTTACTTCCCAACCATCATTCCAATATAAATATATATATGCCTGCTGCTGCTGCTCTTTATTCGTAATCGTAAGTTATGAACCACTCCACAAGATTGCATATGTGCTTTCTAACATTTCCATATACAGGTATATCACACTATCCGATCATTCCTCGTCTACTAACAATCGCTCTTCCCATACTATTGGACGCTTGGGTAATTCTATTCGAGTATGACCTCTGCTTTCTTTCTTCCTTCCTTCCTTCCACTCCCCTTCTTTTTCTACTTTTTTTTTTCCTATCTTTAAACACTCCTCTTCTCTTCTTCAGGAAAATGATGATTTTTTCGAATTGTTATCATCCAAATTTCTATCAGACTCTAGATACTCAATCTCTGTCCAGGCTGCTGCAACAAGGGTTCTTCTTAGCTGTTCTTTGACTTGGATGGTAATGTTTATAAACAAACATCATCTAAGCGCCCACGTACGCACGCACCTTGGAATTTAATCCTACCGACTTTCTTTTCTTTTTGCAGTATCCCCATGTCTTTGAAGAAGATGTCTTAGAGAATATAAAAAACTGGGTGTTGGATGACACTGCCAGATCATCAAATGATGGTGGCATATGGCAACGTCAATTTGGGGGAAATAAACCTTCTGATTTTGATATGCGCAAGACCTATTCTACTGGCCTCCTTGCTGTATGTTTAACCAGGTATCTTCGACATGTCTTATACTTAAGCTGTATTGTTGACCTGTTCTTGCACTAAACATTATGTATTTACATCGACTCTTTGTGAATGTTTGCAGTGGTAGTCAAGTAGTTGAAGACGTCTTGACTTCTGGCCTTTCAGCAAAGCTGATGCGTTATCTTCGTAATCGGGTCCTGGGGGAGACAAGTATTACTCAAAACGACCCTTGTCATGTGGTTGAAAGTAAAAATGTCTCTATTGGAGGTGGAAGAAGTAGAGATGAAAGTCGTGCCAAGTTCCGACCCACTCTTGATACATCTCTAGATGACTCTAAGACATTAGAAGATGGTGGTTTAGAGGATCTAAGCAATGAGAAGGACCAGGATAGAAGCCTGAATTGGCATGTACGTGCATCTAGTGGATTGGATGAAGAAGCTGATCTATATGATGCAGATATCGATGATGACAACCGCTGGCATGTTCGTGACTTACATGATGGTACACTAAAAATGATGGATAGAAGTGGTCCTGGAAGATCGATTCACGATGATGATCTTGATGAAAGCTCTAGAGATGATCCCTCAAGGCGTAGAGTTAACCGTGGGTGGATGAGATCTAGAGGGAAAACTAGGGTAACTGAAAATAGTACAGAGTCTGAACAACTTGTTCTATCTCCTGGGTCAGGGAGTCGTGGTGCGCAGGCTCGTATTGGTAAAGACAGGACTTTGGTAAGAAGTCTGGAAGGGAAACGGGTGATGGATAACAAGAAGTCTAGGGAAACTGCTGGAGCTATCGTGATTGAAAGAGAAGATACCGATGATTGCTTTCAGGAGTGCAAAATTGCCACAAAGGACATTTCAGAGCTTGTGAAGTCAGCTGTTAGAGCTGCCGAAGCTGAAGCTAGGGCTGCCAACGCACCTGTGGAAGCTGTTAAAGCTGCAGGCGATGCTGCTGCTGAACTGGTCAAAAGTGCAGCTATTGACGTAAGTACATCCTATGAAACACCTTCCTAACATCCCTTATCTTCGAAAATTGGATGCAGGTAACTTTTTTTTTTTTTCCTGTAAAATAAGCTGTGTTTTTTAAGTTTTTTTTCCCTTTTACATGAGTAGGAGTTTAAAAATACTAGCAATGAAGAGGCTGCGGTGTTGGCTGCTTCAAGAGCAGCTTCCACCGTGATTGATGCTGCTAATGCAACCGAAGTTTCCAGGTACTGACTTCGATCTAAGATTTGCGAATAGCGTACTACCTCCTCTTTCACATTGTTTTTTCGCTTTTAAAAATCTAATACTGAAACAATGTAAGTTATAACTGGGGGTATTAGAACAGTATAAGTGGTTCGTATGGGGTTCAGTAGGGAATTGGATGGCATATATGGTTATATTGAAATTGTTAATTAGGAGTTAGTACAATGTGGTCCTTAATTTCACCAAAAAATAAATACAGAAATCCTTGTGAAAGTGTCCAAACAAAGTGTGAAAAATCTTTGTGAAGGGGAGTGACTGAGTGAGTATTTGTGTTTTTGTCAAGCTATCACTCCCTAATACAGCTAGATAAAATTGTCATTTGTCACGGGGCTCCATAAATGTATGATTGGTATGGTGTATAGGCATCCTGATAATGTGAATGTGGTTTTACCGAATGCCGAAGTTGCTGAACCAGAAGGGAATGAGAATGCTGTAGATTTTTCTATTCCAGATAGTGACTTTCTTGCGCAACAGAGAGAGAAATTTTGCATTCAGTGCCTTGAGATCCTTGGAGAGTATGTCGAAGTTTTAGGCCCTGTGTTGCATGAGAAGGGGGTAGATGTCTGCATTGCTTTGTTGCTGCAACATTCCATGGACAAAAAGGAATTAGAAGTTGGGTCATTTCTGCCTGATGTATTGAAGCTAATTTGCGCCCTGGCAGCTCATAGAAAATTTGCTGCAGTGTTTGTGGATCGAGGTGGTATCCAAAAATTGCTTGAAGTGCCACGAGTCCTGCAGACGTTCTTTGGCCTCTCTTCCTGCTTGTTTACCATTGGCTCTCTTCAGGTCAGTTTCTGTTGTGCACTATAGTCTATAGCCTACGTTTTATATTGCCTCGCATATGACACTGGACGTTCATGACTTAGTATGGCACTTCATTTTGGGCCTGTTTTTTTCATCAAAATAATTAAGCTCGACATTTGGACATCTAAATGTTTTGGATATTTCTAAACAAGGCTACGCCACATCATTCAAACTCGCTGATACTTGTCGGATGCAACTTGGAGTCGAGTTTTTGACACGCTGAGGAGAAGTGACATTCAGTTATGGTTATACAAGTATCTCGGCCAATTATGTAGGCACAAACACAACTTGTTTATGTAATACAGTAAAAAAAAAATTCAAGACTTCCCTTAGTTAATCTCTCTATAGAATTTCTGATGTTGAGTTGCATTTATAAACTAGTGGTCTATCAAGTATGCCTAGGAAAGAGAAAACAATTAATAAAAATAAAGGTCTAATAAGTTTAACGGTGCTCTCACATATCCAGACTACCCATGCTACATGCATGAACGAAAAAACAGAGCGGAAGTTTAACCTTCCTTTGCTTTAATCTGACCCGTACCTCCCCCGTGTCTCTCTCCCATTGTTCTTCATTAAAATGTTCTATACATTCTTTTGCCTTTTCCTTTCTCTTGATTTTATTTGACACTGTTAAAAGTTCAATCTCAACTGTGGTCATATCTGATTTTGGCTTACTGGACAAGTGGGTCATGTTGTGTCAGCCACGAGTTGTGTCGGACACGCGACAAGGTGGCCAAGTGTTCAACTGAAGGTGGCCAAGTGTTCAACTGTTTAAGCAACAAAGTGTTTGAGCAACATAGACACCACCTATTAATCTTTTTTTTTTTTTGTATTTTTTAAAACTTGATCGTCTTCTCCCCCAATGCTGTGCTGATTCTGAATCTTTTCTCAGGGAATTATGGAACGTGTATGTGCACTGCCTTCTGAAATAATTAACCAGGTGGTTGAGCTGAGTCTTCAGCTTCTGCAGTGCCAGCAAGAGCAGGCTAGAAAAAACGCAGCTTTGTTCTTTGCGGCCGCATTTGTCTTCCGAGCTGTTCTTGATGCTTTCGATTCTCAGGATGGTGTGCAGAAAGTACTTGGCCTTCTACATGAGGCTGCTTCCGTAAGGTTAGGGGTTAATTCTGGAACCTTGGGTGCTGCTGCTTCTGGAGCCATTAGGAATGATCGACCAAATGGTGATGTTCTAACGTCTTCTGAGAAACAGATAGCGTATCACACATGTGTTGCTCTCCGACAGTATTTTAGAGCACAGCTGCTGTTGCTTGTGGATAGCATCCGTCCAAACAAAAGCAATCGAAGTGCTGCTCGCCACACTCTAAGCATAAGAGCTGGATATAAGCCTCTTGATATAAGTAATGAGGCAATGGATGCAGTGTTCCTCCAGATACAAAAGGACCGGAAACTTGGACCTGCATTAGTAAGAGCTAAATGGCCAGCAGTTGACAAGTTTCTAGCTTGTAATGGCCATGTGACAATGCTGGAGCTGTGTCAGGTTACTAATTTTTCCCTTTCAGAGCTTGGTTCTTAAAGATTTAAACATATTAGTTGTACTAACTGATTGTTGTTCATATAGGCTCCTCCTGTTGAGCGATATCTCCATGACTTGCTTCAATATGCGTTGGGAGTTTTGCATGTTGTTACATTGGTACCATATAGTCGGAAGTTGATTGTTACTGCCACACTAAGCAATAATCGTGTTGGGATAGCTGTTATTTTGGATGCAGCTAATGGACCTGGTTATCTGGACCCTGATGTAAGCTAATGATATGTTTTATTTCCAGGGGACCTTATAATATATTTTTGTTGGAACTGAATCAGTACTTTACTATTTTTCTATCTTTGTCAGATTATTCAGCAGGCACTAAATGTGTTGATTAACCTTGTTTGCCCTCCACCATCGATCAGTAATAGATCGCCGGTTCTTGCTCAGACTCAACAGCTGGTCTCTGCCCAAAATGTTTCTGTTACAGAGATCAAGGATAAAAATCTGTCTGATCGAGCTGTTTCTCTGCTTAATCAGAGTGAATTTAAGGAAAAAATTGGTGAACCTAGTAATGTGGAACGAGTTTCATCTGCAAGTAACATGCAAAGTCCTGCTTCCTGCACGGCCTCTGGATTAGTTGGTGATCGCCGAATTTCCTTGGGCGTGGGAGCCGGTTGTGCTGGCCTTGCTGCCCAGTTGGAACAAGGGTACCGTCATGCAAGAGAAGCTGTCCGTTCCAACAATGGTATTAAGTCACTTTTGCAACTCCTTCAAACACGTGTGGTGATGTCCCCTGCAACTCTTGATTGTTTGCGTGCTCTTGCATGCCGTGTCTTACTCGGTTTGGCAAGGGATGACACAATCGCTCACATATTGACTAAACTTCAGGTATAAGCACTTCTATAGTTCTCTCTCAGACAAATCTTTCCTGATTAAAATTTGTTTTAGTCTTGCTGTCATATGTCTGGGAGTTTAGAAGGTGAATAGATTTCAAATAATAATTGAATCCGAAAACAATGTACATTCAATATTATAATCATCCTGTTGTTAGTATACCTATGAGTGATCTTATGTATTCTGATTCATGAAAAGGTGTAATACTGTTTGCTCAAGAACAGTCTTATTTTGTTCTCTGCTTTCATAGGTTGGGAAGAAGTTATCTGAACTAATCAGAGATTTGGGGAGTCAGACGCCTGGAACTGAGCAGAATCGCTGGCAAACTGAGCTAACGAAGGCTGCTATAGAGTTGATTGCGGTATGGCTATAACTTTTACAAGCAATTCTGGTCATGTGTGTAGTGTCTTGTGCAAGGACTGCAAATATGCTTGGCATGAGGTGCTAGTCATCTTCTTGCACAAGCAAAGTCCTTCCGGCCATGTTTTATAATTGCACTATCAGTCATGTTCACATTGACGGGTGTGGATCCTGAAAGAGTAGTACAATCACTTGATCGAATATACTCCCTAGTCTAATATGTCTTCCCTTTTGTTATAGACACAAAATAATATGGGTAGCAACGTTACATGAATTACCGCGAAAGTCGTAATCAAACCCTATTACTTTTGTCTAATCATGCACTCCTTAGTCCTTACATGCCTGTCAACTGTCAAGTCTCACACAACCATCCAACCATTCATCTGCTTAACTACAACCAGTGCAACACCTGCACCAAAAAAAAAAGTGCAACATTGTAACAACCACCACTAACGCAGCCCAAAACCACCGCATATCCACCACCACCCAGCGACATAGCCTTAGAACGCCCTCCATGCCCAGAACTGCCCACCCACCACCTCGATACAATCCACACTCTGTCGTGAACTACCCACACTTTGTTTCTATTGGCGTCGCTAGTGCGGGGTAATGGTGGTGGTCAGGTGAACAGAACGGTAGTGGTTTGGTTGTGGATGGGTTGGTTAGGGCTGAAGTGAGGTTGTGCCGTTGTGGGCAGTCAAGAAAAGGTTGTGGATGAAGGAGAGAGGGTGTGTGACTAGGTGAGTTGAGATGAGGTTCAAGGGAGGAAAAAAGATATTGGGGGACTGGGGGTTAGGCCACTGTTAGGGAGGGTACTGTAGTCCATTCATGCATTATTATATGTACAAATAAGGTAATAGGGAAGATAGCATGATTGAGCCCAATAAGGAAATAGCGAAGATAACTCAGAATAGGAGGGAGTAAGATTATGTGGCTTAGTTAATCTAGTTTTTTTATTGACAATCTTGGTTATATAAGTCTAATATTGACTGTATCTGTGTAATATTGGTGTATTAGTTTTGTATTGGTCAAATATGAGGCAGATGTTGGCTTACCAGCCATATATCGATAGCCCTGTAGGATTGGAGAACAACATTGCTTCAATCTGAAAATCCTTTTCATATTTTCTTAAAGACCAAGTTGTGTGGCTAGTTGATGTGTTGCTTGAGGTATTAATACGAACTACTATGGTTCTTGGTTGTACTGAAATGTTAGTTTATGGCGGTAAATCAACATATGCAATATGACTACTAATGTATGTAGATGTTAATTGTGTTTCCATGAATTAGTGTTGCTTTGAATGTGTGTTTTTATGTTTCTTTAGTAGGAAAAACCTCCAACATAATAATTTATATCTTTGTGTTAAACAATTGGTCTGGTGAATTGTACCCCTGCTCTTTCCCTATGCAAACGATCACTAGAGAGGCCTATGTCTTAATTTCTACACATCTTTGCATTCGTGTCGTTGATGTTCAAATCTTGTTATTCTTCTGCTAAACATAATTTGAATGATATTCATGTCCTCTGATTTCGATTGCCTAAACATCTTGTGGTCCTCCTGTTCGCTCATATATTATAAGCCAATCTCATTTTGTTGTTTGTCTGATATGCTCTTTAAGCTTGGATGCTTATCTTTCTTCTTTTGTTTCATAGATCGTAACAAATTCAGGTCGTGCAAGCACGTTAGCTGCTACTGATGCAGCTACCCCGACTCTGAGACGTATTGAGAGAGCTGCTATAGCTGCTGCTACCCCCATCACATATCACTCAAGGTATGGCGACTTTTTGTTCTCTTATCTGATGGTCTGGATAACTTCTTAGTTTCTGATGTTTTAGTTTTTTTGTTTTTTTTTGGCAGGGAACTTTTGCTGCTTATACATGAGCATCTACAAGCCTGTGGTTTATCTTCAAGTGCTGCGACACTATTAAAAGAGGCTCAATTGACTCCTTTGCCATCCTTGTCTCTCCCTTCATCTTTTGCTCACCATGCTTCTGTCCAAGAAATATCTTCCGTACAAATTTACTGGCCAGCTGGGAGGACTCCTGCGGGATTTCTCAATAGTTCTAAGGCGATCCCACAAAATGAGGACCTCTTAAATCGTGATTTTTTGGCTTCTTCAAAGAAGCCTCTTATTTTCTCGCCTAGTTTTAATTCTCGAATAAAAGCCCGTGCATCGGCTGAGTTCCAAACACCTTCCATAAGCAAGGTCCAGAGTAGCTCCAGAAAGGCTTTGCCACCTTCGGGCCCTCCGGACACTCCATCGGCATCTACTTCAGAGATAACAGCTGATACCGAGGTTACGAAAACGCCAATAGTACTGTCATTGAAAAGAAAGTTAACAGATCTAAAAGAGGGACCTTTATCATCTTCAGCAAAGCGTATGAATGTCGGTGATCAAGGACTTAAGTCTCCTGCATTCCAGACTCCTAACAATGGACGCAAAGGAAGCCTTTTAAGTGATGTCCCTGCCTATTTTACTCCTAATTCTAGTGTTAAGGATTTATACAGTCGGCAAACACCATCTGCTGGGCAGGTTGAAAATTTTGATGAAAATCATGGTGCTGATCTGGCTGCCAGCTCAGAGAGGTTAACGCTGGACTCTATTGTTGTTCAGTATCTGAAGCATCAACATCGTCAGTGCCCTGCTCCCATAACCACCTTACCTCCCCTATCTCTGTTACATCCTCATGTATGTCCTGAACCTCGGCGAAGCCTCGATGCTCCGTCTAATGTGACTGCTCGCATTGTTACCCGTGAATTTCGAAGCATGTATAGTGGGGTCCATGGTAGTAAGAAGGATCGCCAGTTCGTTTACAGTCGGTTTAGGCCGTGGAGAACTTGTCGGGATGACGCTGCTGCCCTTTTGACATGCATGACGTTCCTTGGAGGCTCATCCCTGATGGCTGCTGGGGGTCATTCGGGTGAGCTCAAAATCTTTGACCTCAGTAGCAATAATATTTTAGAGAGTTGCGTCAGCCATCAGACTCCAGTAATACTTGTTCAGTCGAACCCGGTAGATGGAACCAATCTTGTTCTTTCGTCCAGTTCTCTTGATGTGAAGCTCTGGGATGCATCTTCAATATCAGGAGGCCCAGTTCAATCTTTTGAAGCATGTAGAGCTGCTAGGTTTGGGAATACTGGGACTCATTTTGCGGCCTTGCCCACTGAAATCTCCCAGAGGGAAATACTCTTGTATGACATACAAACCCACCAGTTAGACCAGACATTGTCAGACACCTTTTCTGGTCCCTCAGGTCGGGGTCATGCGTACTCCCTCGTACATTTTAGCCCATCGGATGCGATGTTACTTTGGAATGGAGTCCTGTGGGATAGACGAGCTTCGGGACCAGTCCATCGATTTGATCAATTCACAGATTATGGTGGCGGTGGTTTCCATCCTGCTGGAAATGAGGTATGTCGGCGGTCTTAGTTTAAAAGGTCATATTGTCAAATGAATAAAGGTCCACGTCCATATCAATTTCAAAAAGTGCACCTCAAGTGCTCGTAAATGCAAGGCACACCTCAGTGCGCCTTAGAATTTGCACAAGGCGCACCTAACAAAGCACATTAGTATGCTATTTTCCATTTATATCTGATTTTAATTTTAATTATAGCCTTCCCTATGCTCCATTAGCGCCTAGATTTAATTTCTTTTCGTGCTCACCGTCTTTAAAATCGAAAAGAAGTGGTATTTTTTCACAATGATTTTGTATTGAAGTATAAATTTGTATGGACAAACAATGGACCTCTTGTGCACGAATTGCTTGCCTTTGTTCTTTGCCATGTCCCCTCGGTGCACCTTGTACCTTTTAAAATTTAAGTTGAGAGTTGAGATTCTTGAACCTATTTGCTGCAGGAGCTAGTCATTCGCTTATATTGAATCTATTTGACTTAGGAGGTTAATAACCAATTATTTATAAAATACTATGTAAAATCTTTGTCAAAGACAACTTCATTTCTTCTTTAAAAAGTGCTAATGTGGTCATTGTATACGGCAAGAAAATATCATTCGAGCTTAACATTTTTTACTATCAAAGTGATTAGGAGATGATATAAATGGGATAAAGGGAGTACAATATTGTTCTATGAATCATCTGATTTTCTGAACATTTGATATAATATGGCTAGATGAGTGTATGGAAGTATTCCCCTTGTTTGCTTCCTAATTCTTGACGGCATTCCATTTGCATGTATGTGACAGGTTATTATAAACTCCGAAGTGTGGGATTTAAGGAATTTCAGGCTTCTTAGAAGTGTACCTTCTCTAGACCAGACAGTCATTACATTTAACAGTGCGGGGGATGTTATTTATGCGATATTAAGGAGGAACATGGATGACATTATGTCTGCTGTCCACACACGTCGTGCTAAACACCCGCTATTTTCGGCTTTCCGCACATTGGACGCCGTCAGTTACTCTGATATTGCCACCATTCCCGTGGACCGTTGTGTTCTTGACTTAGCAAGGGAGCCAACAGACTCTTTTGTCGGGTTGGTGACCATGGATGACCAAGATGAAATGTTCTCATCCGCCAGAGTTTACGAGATTGGTCGCAGAAGACCGCCAGATGACGACTCTGATCCTGATGATGTGGAGAGTGAGGATGATGAGGATGACGACGATGAAGACGACATCGACTTAGACCCTATTTTAGGAAATGATTTTCATGGGGATGGTGACAGTGACGCAGATGACATCAGCAATGATGACAACGGGAGCGACGCTGATGATGATGATGATGATGATGATGATGAAGATGGGGACTTTTTCATGGATGGATTAGGGTTTGATGGGAGAATAGAGATTGTGGGAGAAGGTGATGAAGATGATGATGATAGTGACATGATGGAATCTTTCAGCAGTGGAGACGGGGATGGAGATTATCTGTAAATGGTGCCATAAGCTAAGAAGATCCAGTTATCTAGTTAGATTTGGGTCTGTTGACCATAACAAGCCTATGGTGTTTCCTTTCTTGCTGTCGTCTCGTAAGAAGAAGAATGGGAGAGCTGACCTGAGGCTCTGGTTCAAGTCCAGGATGGCCCAGGGCACCACCCGATAGTAATCATGTCAAATGCATAAGGGGGTTTCTGTTAGTTGAAATTGAAATCATTGTAACTAAAGTGAGTTTTGTTCGACAGTGTATAAATAGGCTTTCCACATTTCAAAAGAGAACCGCGAAGACAAACACTAGGACTGAAATTGTTGTTTCTCGTTGTTATGGAATTTTGTTTTTATTAAATTGCATAAAAGATGGCATCAATAGTGGGTGATAACTTGGCACAAGACCCTCTGAAGTCTGAATTGTGCTAGTCATGCTCACAGTCACCACCGAAATCAGATTTCTAGTGGGTAATAACTTGTTCAAAGCGTCCTATTGCATTCGCATTGCTTTGTCGACCTATTTCCTATTTTCTCTTCCATGTTTGGTTACAATTTTCCTCCCAAAACTTTCCCATGTTGGAAGGATTTTATCCCTCCATGTCCACCCACCCTTATTTGCAATCCAAATAAGGATCTTAAATCCCCTACTATCCCTTCCCTTCCTTCCCCTCCAAATCCCTTCATCCAAACACACCCTATAAGATGGAAATCATAGAACCAAGGAAAACTTGAACTCTCAGTCCACCCTTCTTACTTGGAACAGTTTTACTTGCTCCATCGCAGAGTTTACGAAAAACAATACAAAAAATTATCAAAGAAAGCAGATATCGCTACATTTCAGTAATGAGATACAAATAACAGAACAATGTTGAGCCTCTAGGCTAAAGGAAAGGACATTTGATCACCAAAATGGTGAAATGCTGTAGCTACTTGCATTCATTTATGAAGAGGAAGTCGAAACATACGCTAGAGCTGTCTCTCGGCTTTAAAATGCGCTTTGTACAAGAAATATGCAGCGGCTAGATGCTGGGGATGTTAATTGGTGCTTGTTTGCCTATGATTCAAATAAAAGTAAAGTTGGGAGATTGTAAAGTTAGGTCTGTGGAGTTGGGTGAGGGGCGTCAGGTTTGGCGAGAGGTACAGCCCCGTTCATTCTAGCACGAGCCTCGGCAAACATCCTTTGTTGCTCGGCAGCAGCTTGTTCCTCTGTCATCTCGGCTCCACTACTGGTCCATTTACCACTTCGTACTCCATCTTGCTGGCATATAATAACAGCATAAAGGTTGTGAGGGGTAGGTTGAATGAAGAATGTTGATTAGAAAGAAAGAGAAGAATTAGTTAGTTAGTTAGTTACCATAGTCTCTAATTTATGGTGTTCATATGCGGCATACACCTCTTGAGTGTAGTCTCCAAAGCCAAGAACCTGCAATATAGGGCATGAATCAGAGACGATAGAGATTCGAATGTTGTGTAGAATGGCATATATGTTAATGTTAATACCTGGAGGGCCTTAAGTACATGCTCAGGTGCAATAGTCCGTTTGTCTTCTCTGTTACAGACTTCATTTGATTCGGAAGAAACAAGATTTATGAATTCTGAAACGAAACAAGGAGATGTTATGTTAGAGTGATTAACTATCATGGTAGCTGGTCATACGAATGAATGAGAGACAGACAGACAGACAGACCAACACAACAGTCGATTAATAAATCTTGAGCATCTCTAGCGACGCGAACATCAGCAGGCAGCATCTCCTTAATAATCTTAGTCATTGTAGCTTTTGGTAGCGAAGCGTCTTCTTTGGCTTTCCCAACAATGTCCATTATGTAACAACCTGAACCACCACCTACAACTCGTACTAGTTTTTGCAAAACACAAACCCTAACATACAAATTACTCTAGTACACAATTACCTTACAACCGCCACCCACGAGAATATAAAAGCCGGAACAAAAAAAAAAAAACTGATTTTTAATTCTAGGGTTTCACAACCGGGAATCCAATACGCCTTCCCCACTTTTCAATTTCACCACTGCCTTGCCTTTCTTTTCCTTTCCACTACTACCCACTCTTTTTTTTTCCCCTTAATTACGGAATAATAAATTTCGTTGCTTGGATAAACTCTACTATTTCAAATTTGGAATTTGAGTACTCTATTTGTTATATAGAATGCAAATTCTCAACTCATGTTTCATTCTTAAGATGCGTACCTCCATCTTAAAAAGACTAGGCAATCTAGACGTCTTAAACGGATCCGGTCATAATACAGGCGGAGTCATACGGGGTCAGGTTAGAGTCATAATACGGGTCAAAAAATAATTTATAACGCCTTTTTTTTAATCAAAATTTTTTCCTAAAAAAATTGTAAGACATATTTAAAATTAATATTTTAATCATATCAATGTTTACATTAGTTATAATTTAATAATTATTTTATTATTAAATAGTATATATATATATATATATATATAAAATTGGCTATTTAATTGTGTTTGTAATTTAAAGTAATAAAAATAATAATTTTTTAACTATTTTTTAAAATATAATATATTATTAATAATATTTTAATGAAATTCTTGATTTATCTTTGACCCAACGGGTAGACCCCTTCGGATTGTATCCCGGCCCTAAAATAACATGTCATTTTGGGTTCAGATCAAACGGGTCGCCGGGTCTTGACCTTGAAAAACGGGTCCGATCGGGTCAGAATTTGACATGTCTAAGCTAATCTTCTAATATGTTGATGACTTCTCAGTAATCTCCTATCTATTAAAAGAATAGTTTGTTCATATAATTTTTTCCCTCCAAAAAATATCTTCATAATAATAAGCTAATTACAATTAAGTTCATTCACTAAATAAGGAAACTAATAAATTTTATTTCATTAATAAAATAAAATTAATCTTTTCATCAAATTATATTATTTTCAATAACTCTAAACTATAATCTATTAATTTAAATATAAATAAAACTAGTTGGTAGACCCGGGCGATGCCCGGGCACGTAGTAGCATCAACTGTAATAATATAAGGTACTATCTTACAATATTATTAAATTTTAGATCACAAAGTCAGTATTATAAGCTATCATTGTAAACGGTGGTTCAAGTAAAGAAGAGAACTGATAAATTTCATTATACGTCACAAAGTGTAGCCAACAATATCCTCATGGTTGCTTTTTATTACGATGTACTAAATTACCTTTTATTATAATAAATTGTTGGATATATATATTATTTTATCACTGGATCATTATACCTTTACTATTCATTTTGATATAAGTACTATAGGTTTCTAATGAA
>JAOWBH010090642.1:0-23388 GCA_028566215.1 Silene coronaria | reverse complement strand
CTCCACCCTCATTTGCTATCCAAACAAGGGATTTTAAATCCCTTGCTCTCCCTCCCTTTCTTTTCCCTCCAATTCCCCCAATCCAAACACACCCTTATGGGCTAGTCATATCCCACTTATTACATACTACAACATCACATTTGCTTATTCCACTGTGTCCTCTCCGAGCACTGGTTTTGAGGCCTGACTAGGTGTCACTGAAAGATATGTGTCAGTTAGTTAGTTCTTACTTTAGTAGAGGCAGGTTAGTGTGGGTAGAGACTAGAGAGACCTTTCTATAGCTGACTGTAACGGAAAGAAGCTATAAGCCTATAATTAGCGTTGGATTTTTTTAGCTTTTGTAGTTTTTCTACAATTCACAGCTGGAGCAATGCGTTTAGTTGTCAGTGACATTCTTGTCTAGTTGTTGAAGGTGTAAGCTAGAGAAACCAGGACTTGTACATCTTGTTACAATATCTGCACTGTGATTTCATAGTGCTTACTTACAAAGTATTAAAAATCATATACTTGTGTTTGTTGTGAAACCTTGTCTGATTACAAAATTGTTCTTAGGTATAGTCAAATCAGGTCAAAACTTTCTTAAATAAGTGGAGTAGGAGAATGAGCAATTAGGTGACCTTCAGAAGTCAGACGTAGAATTTCTTTATTTCTATAATACTTTTTTCAGTTGAGCATCAGTATTTTTTTTGGAAATGAGCTGTTGTTTTTTCAGTATATTTGCTGATGTACTGAAAATTTTTCAATAAAAAAAATTGCTGCTGTTTCAGGTCAAAATTGGTTGAAGGATGGATTGCGATTGCATTGATACACAATGGCAAGATGAGCTCCTAGTAAAATATCAGTATATATCAGATTTCTTTATTGCCCTAGCCTATTTCTCCATCCCGTTGGAGCTAATTTATTTTGTAAAGAAGTCGGCATTCTTCCCATACAGATGGGTACTTATGCAATTTGGCGCTTTCATCGTTTTATGTGGCGCCACTCATCTTATAAACCTATGGACATTCTCGATGCACACAAAAACAGTTGCTATAGTAATTACCATTGCAAAAATGTCCACGGCTGCTGTTTCATGCGTGACAGCTTTAATGCTTGTTCACATAATCCCAGACTTATTAAGTGTTAAAACAAGGGAAATGTTTCTAAGGCACAGAGCCGAGGAGCTTGACAAAGAGATGGGTCTTATCCTTACACAAGAAGAAACTGGAAGGCATGTTAGAATGCTCACTCACGAAATTAGAAGCACACTTGACAGACACACCATACTGAAAACGACTCTAGTTGAGTTGGGTCGCACCCTCAACTTGGAAGAATGTGCATTATGGATGCCATCACAAACCGGAATGACAATGCGACTCTCTCATACTCTGAATCACTCAATGGTTGTTGGATCAACTGTTTCGATGAATCTTTCTGTTATTGCTGAAATCTTCAATAATTCTAGTGTAGTGAGAATACCATTTACGTGTCCTTTGGTTAGGACTAGGCCTGTTGCCGGAAGATATGGAGCTCCTGATGTTGTTGCTGTCCGGGTCCCCCTTCTGCATCATTCAAATTTTCAAATTAATGATTGGCCAGATATTTCGGCGAAAAACTATGCAGTGATGGTTCTGATTTCTCCTTCTGACGGTGTCAGGAAATTTCGGGATCATGAATTGGAGCTAGTAGAAGTTGTTGCCGACCAGGTTGATATTCTCTCTTGCTCAATCGATATGTAGATTCCTGCCTTAATGTTTGTATACAGAAACCCAGCTTTTTAGACATGTAGATTCCTGCCTTAATGTTTCTCTGCATCTATTACTTGATGTATTGAGGGTTCTCTGTTCTTTCTGTTGATTTTGGTGAATTGCATCTAAAGAGAAAACACTAGACTCTAGCAGTTTTAGTTCGCTCCATGATTTCATAAATCTGGGGCTGCTATTATAATGGGGCGTGTCTCCACGGCAGAATCTTTGCTATTCTATGAAAAATTATTACTGTTTTTGGCTGGAAATGATGTTTTGAAATGTCATACCCATGTCAAAGTGTTTGAGTGTCGTATAAGGGTAATTACATGAAGAGTCACTCAGTCAGAGTAACATAGGTTGTCCAGGGTCAGTGGGAAGGCCTGGAAGGTTTGAGTGGGCATGAAATGTCTTACGATAAAGCTTTGGAAAAGATTATGAATGCGACTATTTGCGGATATAATGTAAAACAAACTAATAAGCTAGATGCAGTTGAGCACATTGAGTCCTCTAACATCTATTTTAACCTTCTATTTTGTACGGGTGTGGGTGAAAACACCCTTCTTATGACCCGTTGCCATTAATTTTGATGATGGGCAATGCCTACCTTTTCTGGGGTTTTGTATAAGTTCAAAGCAATCGAAAGTAAGTTGTTGAAATGCGGAGGGAACTTTTTAAATTGGTACCTATAAAAGATCACTTCGTCTAGGCCTCTTAATTCTCTAGGGACTAGCTGTTGCATAATCTTTATCCTGCCTATATTCATCATTGAACTATGATTTCTTATTCTTCCATCCTTTCCATCTTGTTTAGGACAGCCAGAATTCTGTATTTCTCTTCTTCTCCCCAGCCCCATACTGCTTACACATACATTTTTTTTGTAATTTTAAAATTTTTGTGGAAGCACTTATAGAAGGTTACTCTTCAGCCTTCAGATACCATTTGAGTATTGACTCTTTTTCTTAGTTGATTTTGATGTACTTGTGTTGTTGTAAACATTTAAGATGATTTTGCCCATCTAGTCTTAACATTGGACTTCTAGATCTTGGGCATTGATTTTGTTAAGCCAATAAAAAAACAGACTTCATTTCTGTTGCATCTATTGTGATAGGTAGCTGTCGCTCTTTCTCATGCTGCTATTCTGGAAGAATCGATGAGGGCTCGGGATCAACTAATGGAACAAAATGTTGCTTTGGACTTGGCTCGTCGCGAGGCAGAGATGGCAATTCGTGCTCGTAATGACTTTTTGGCAGTCATGAACCATGAGATGAGAACACCTATGCATGCTATTATTGCTTTGTCGTCTATTCTTTTGGGAACTGAATTAACACCTGAGCAAAGAGTGATGCTAGAGATTATACTCAAGAGTAGCAACCTCTTGTCAACATTGATCAATGACGTTCTTGATCTTTCTAGACTTGAAGATGGTAGCTTGGAGCTAGTTTCTATTGCGTTCAATCTTCACGGGGTTTTCAGAGAGGTATATTTGTAGCTTCTATTGTCCTCGTCTCTCTACGGGAATACTTTGACAAAGAACATTACCCTAATTTTTTGGAGGCTCCCACAGACGTTGGAGCAAGGGGGTTTATGTACACACGGCCTTACCTATTTTGTTTACCTATGTGTTAACAAAACGGAGAGGTTATATTGAGATGGCCCGTAATGAAAATTGTTAAGAATTTTATCAAATGGTTGCTACTTCGCAATAAACAGAAGCGCAACCATTACATCAAATGGCTGGCTGCGACATTTCAGAGTATAATGAGTCTTTGGCTTCAAATAGTGTTTGGCTATCTTGTATTCTTGTGCTAAATTAATCTTTTATCGTCTTTTTTTTTGGACACTAACAAAATTATTCTAATAATTGCAGGTTCTTCATTTGATAAAGCCAATCGCATCCGTGAAGAAGTTATCCTTGACATTAGTTTTAGCTCCAGAGGTGCCTGTCTGTGCCATCGGTGACGAAAAACGTTTGATGCAGACGATTCTGAACGTTGTTGGAAATGCTGTAAAATTTACAAAGGAGGGATATGTTTCAATTAGTGCAACCGTTGCAAGGCCAGAATCTTTGACCGATTGGAGATCTCCTGAGGTTCACCCAGTCTTGAGCGATGGCCATTTCTACCTAAAAGTGCAGGTTATTGAGCTCTACTTGTAACTTTAGTCATCTTTTAGTTGCATAGTATTTACTTCTCCACAATAATGTCTCATACTTGCCAATGTACTAGTTTCTACATTTATCAAGTCTGCGCCATGACACCTGTTCGATGGTTATTGTGGGTGTAGTAGAGGCAGTATCACATCTTTTTAAGCAACGACCAAAAGACAGATCTATGACTGATTCTTAAATCATGACTGAAACCTATTTATGATACCATGTATTCAATAGAAAGTGTACCTATGGTTTCTTTTGTCACTGATCGTCGTTAACCCCACCAACTTTACATTTGCAGGTGAAAGATTCAGGCTGTGGTGTTAATCCACAAGATATTCCTATGATTTTCAACAAATTCACTCAGTTTACACAAAACAACACTGGCATCGGACTCGGACTGGCTATTTGTAAAAG
Organism: Silene coronaria; assembly: GCA_028566215.1. Lineage (NCBI taxonomy): Eukaryota > Viridiplantae > Streptophyta > Magnoliopsida > Caryophyllales > Caryophyllaceae > Silene > Silene coronaria. The sequence goes on along the minus strand of JAOWBH010090642.1, from coordinate 19,095 downwards.
GTAATGTTTCCTTAGATTCAACGCTTTTTGTTTCAAATATGATCGCTAATCTAAAAGGCTTAGGCGAGTGAAGGACGGTTGTGTGTACTTCACATAAAGTATAGAGAGATTGTTTCTAGATGACCCATATTGGATCAGTTGATTGTACTTAACATAAACGAAGCACAAGAGCTTGTTGCCTTGATGAGTCATTTGCTTTTTTGTGTTACATTTCACACCCAAAATAACAAATCTTAGCCTTAACTGGAAATCAAAATTTATGTAACTAAATTTATTTCCTCGGTTTTGTTGACCATGCTAAATTGATCCGAACAAAACAGATATGTGCATCTCATGGGTGGCCAAATTTGGATAGAGAGTGAAGGCCATGGAAAGGGAAGTATAGCGACATTTATGGTCAAACTTGGCTCGTGCAAAAGCTCAAGTGGATCATTAACTCAACAGGTTGCTGTCAGAGGGCATGTAAGGCAAGCAAGCACTGAGTTCATTAGCAACAACCCATTCTTCCGGACCGATGATTCCATCACTTCGTCATATCAGTGTTATGAAAGAAACTTCTGAAGTATTATATGCCACAACCATTCTAGGGCGGAAATAGGTAAGCAAGCAAAGATTCATTGCAACTGTAAGAGCTCTAACCAGTATTTAGGGAAAAAGACCCCATTAATTAATATTTGAGGTGTCTTATTATATGAGTCCGACTTTTGTATATGTCGATATTTTCAAGTTTCAGACGCCTTAAAGAATAACGACATTGCATCTAAACCCCATTCCTTCAATGAAATGTGGAGTGATAGCTTTTGCGCCACTAATTGTCTCTTATTTCCGTCTTAATTGGAATGGCATGCATTCGTAACACATGCGTTCGGTTCAAACATCCATCCATCGCTTGCGTCTTTTTTTTGAATGCTGAACAAAATTTAACCTTCTCATAAACTCGGTATAAGAGTAAACGTATCCAACTGTGCATGTGCTTATAACTTTGTATGGCGCTAAATCTGCTGCATCTGTCAGCGATAGAAACAATTTGAAGCCAGATGGTATAAAACAATTTGTAAATAACTAATTAATAGTCGGGTTAAGAAAAATATAGTGTCAAAGAACGAATTGGAGGAATATATCACGGGAAATGTGAGTTTCAACTCATTACTACCATATCTATTGAAAGATTCTTACGATTCCTTCTTTAACTAGGTTCTTAATGTGTGTCATTAGAAAAACCGATTTAAAATTACATTCAATATCTCTGTGTCTACACAAAAATTTGTATATATTCATTTTATTCATGGCGCAAATAGTCTGTTTAACACAAATACTACCATACCACCACTTACGTCTATACTTCAATCATTATATACTTCAATCATTAAACCGTATAGTCAATTTATAGCGAAGCCTAAATTGTAAGTTTGCAACAGAGTTAGAAGCTCTACTTTTTTTTGACAATGATCAAAGTCTCCTAGTTAAGAACCCACAGCATTGATGAATTTTTTCTGTAGATCTCACGATACAGTCAGAGGCTGTTGAAGTATTGTGATCTCCAGCGATAAGGATTTTGCTCTGCTTAATGCTACAAGTGAATACTGTTGCAGAAGACCGATAAACTAATCTAATTAATCCAAACTAACTTAGCCATCAACAATGTGTATATCGTTTCATGGATGACAAGTCTATAGTGTTAACCGGTTAAATCATACTGGTCTTACACTTGGAGCCACTCACATTTTTCTTCAATATATCTCAAATAATGTGAAAGACTAAAAATGTAAAGTATAAAGAAATAAAAATTCAAGCTGCATACTCAAAGGAAGAGTAATACAAGATGGGAACAAGTATTTGACAGTAATACATATAAATCTCTGTTTCAAAAGCACAACATAAAAGGTTCGACATAAACGTACTAGTTGCTGCAAAAATGTAATACTATGTTTCAAGTAGCAAGCTCTACTACTAAACCACCTAAAGCTTCCTTGACAAATCTCACGCACTTCCCTTCTTTGCTTTTTTGGTGGCCCTGTAATTGACAACAGGCGAACCATAAATCAGATATCAAAACGAACACACAAAAGCAAAGGCCAAGCAATGTGACCTAAATCAGACCCAAAACCTTCAAACTAGGAACTTCATTGCCCTACACTTTTAATGAGTTGTCAAAACGAACTTACTGTGCAGGTGCAACAGCAGCTGCTGCAGCAGGTACTGGTTCAGCACCAGGTCCCTACTCAAAATGAAAACCAATCATAAATGAGTACTTTGAACGACAAAACTAATCAAATAGGGAGAATTAACTAAACTAGGAAAAACCCATTATCTCTCAAAATTTACCTGTGCAAAACGCTCCTCTCGACGAGCCATTTTCCTCTCCCTACTAGCTTTGTTCTTAGCACGTTTGGCCTCAAACTGGTCAGACAAAGTCTTGTCTCTTGCCTTTTCAGCCTTAGTTTTGTGAATGCTCTCCATCAACACTCTCTTGTTCTTGAACACATTACCCTTCACCTTCATGTACATCTCATGGTACATATGCTTGTCAATTTTCTTCGACTCTCGGTACTTGTGGAGCAACCTCCTGAGAACTCTCATCCTTCTCATCCACAATACCTTGGTTGGCAGCCTTGCTTCTCTTGTACCCTTACGCTTACCTACATTGTTCACCAATTTTCTTAGCAGGATAAAAATAATAACACACAGTAGATGATCACCAATCCCACCTTTCCCCTTTTGTATGTTACTTAGACATGTCAACACAGGGTCAGGTGACATGCACACGATGTCAAGTGCCTAGCAGTGTGTTTTATATATTCAACGACGCACAAAAATAGTCAAACAAGAGACTCATTTGAGGGAATATAATTCTACTTCTACTTTAACTGGACATCAAAGTGTTTTCTATAACCACCTTTTATTGTTATTCCTCTTTGCTTTAACCGGACACTTGCCTAGTTTGACTATGGCTTGTCAAACAAGTGTTTTATATCGTGACAGATATGCGACATTGTGGCCAAATGAATTATCAAGTAATAGTTCCTTCTACAAGTTTTTGTTTATCACTACAACCCTCGGCGCATTAGAAATTTCCAAGAAAACTTTGGCGATTATGAAACAAAGGAAGGCGAATCCCAACACAAAGCATTTTCATTTGCATTAGCCCCAGCCCCCATGAGTCAACGGAGTTTAGTGTAAGTTAAGGATGGTTACCCAAAAAGGCTCCAAAACATTATTTGATCACTACACCAGTAAACCAATAAGATACACTCCATCTATGCGAGCTAAATTTATATGTCAACACATAAACCAATAGGATGACCAAAATTGCAAGAAAAATAAAGGATGAACAACTTTGAGTAAATAGAGAAGTTCTTGCTCAGAAAATATAATAAGCATAAATAATCACTGTTCTAGAGAACTTCATAAGTCCAGACATAATTTTGCTCATCGTCACTGCAAGACTTCGTAAACCAAATCTCCCATTAACATTATTTTCAATTACTAAAAGATTAAAGACGTAATTATCTCCGAGAAAGAAGTCCCAATTAAGGAAATACACAGACATTCGACATGGCATCAATTCTGACCGCCCGTCTGTTAATATCTCATCATTGATATCATTATTCCAAAACAGAGCTTATTTAAACTCCCAACAAATCTTATAATAAATTTTTTTATTAAAAAAGGTAATCAATAAATTAGATGGGCATTGGATAATAAGCGAAGTTGTGATCTGCGTGAAAAAAGATTCAGCGTGTAGGATAAGTATTGCATTGTTTCGCTGCCAATAGAAACACACTCTATCATTCCCCACAACAAAAAACTATGTTGCCCAGACTCTTAAATTTGACATCGCGTAGGATAAGCATTGCATTGTTTCGCTGCCAATAGAAACACACTCTATCATTCCCCACAACAAAAACTATGTTGCCCAGACTCTTAAATTTGACATCGTGTATCCGTGTGGAAACTGGACACTCGGACATTGGTAGGACACTCAAACACTTCATTTTAGACCAAAAACACAATTTTTTTTTGCATAAAGTAGGCAAATCCGACACTTAAACACGTACACGTGTCGGATACTTCTAACCAAGTCCGAGCAACATAGACAAAAAAAAAGCCTTAAGAGAGAATGTAAACTACTGCCATAAGAGTCAAAGAAACCAAATTGAAAAGCCTAGGGCATTGGCTAAGACACGGGAAGTATGAGTTTTAACAAAAGAGCATGCTAAATAGCACAAAACGGAGTTTAAGCATTCAAAATTACCATATCCAGAGTGACGACCCTTGCTCTTCGCTTCCTTCATGCGGCGAGCACGAGACCTGGAGTGAATCTTGGTGGGCTTTCTGATGATGTAACCATCCTTGACTAGCTTCCTAATGTTTTGGCCTACACAAAATAATCCACTACATATCACAATCACATTTCCAACCACCAACCTCGTCACTAGGCGTGTACACTAATTACCAAGGAGCGAAAACACAAACAGTTACTTCATGACTAATAATCTAACATTTTACTTCTTCCACTCCGCACCAAAATTTGGCATCGTTAAAAACTCCACTCATACTTTGGGACTAGAGGTAGCACACAATGAAACACAAAGAAGATGACATGGTCCGATCCAGCAATCAATATCACACATGAACACTCGGAATTCAAATGACCATATAACAACCAATCCATCTGTCCCAATCATTTGTTTAACATTTCTAATCATTCCATGGGGAAATTTTAATTCAATTAAATGTAACAAATGATCGAGACGGGGGAGTATTATTCTAAAAGTACCACCCTACGAGTGCGAAGCATAACTATAACATCAAATTACTCAAACAACATAACTTACGAATCCAAACACCAATCTAAACTACCAACTATCTCAAATCATCAAAAAATTAAAACCCAACAATCTAAACCTAATTTAAAACATTTCATAGATTCATACCCAATTTCAAAAACCATGAAAGAAAACATAAAAAGATGAAAACTTTATCATCAGATACAATAATCAATCAATACCCACAACATAAAACATCAAAATTTGTACAAAAAATCAGGAAATCTAAGTAAAAAGTGTAAGAAAAAGAGAGGGAGGGAGGGACGAACGAGAGTTAGCCATGGAGATTTCATTGGTTTCATTGGGATCAAGCCAAACTTTGCCTTGACCACACTTAAGGATGTCTGCTCCGAGACGCTTTTGGACCTTCAATGACACCATTTTTGACGATTGATTGATTGATTTCTGTCGAGATTCAAGAAGATAAGAAAATGGGAGAAGTTTTAGGTTTTATAACCACCACTTTCTACCTAATTAGGGTTTGGGACCTATGTTGGGTTCAAGGGTTTTGGGAAGGAACATTATCGGGTTTTCTTTTTCGGTCTTGTTTAAGATCGTTAACCTCTTTTTCACAATCTCTTTTCATTTTTAATTAATTTAATTTTAATTAATTTATTTACTTGGGTGTGAGATTCATTTTTTAATTAAGACGGTTTTAAACAAGAAATGATGTTTTCCTAGGTTCATTTATTATGGGTTGGCTGAGAGGGGTGCGCATAAAAAAAAATTGTTTCGTTTGAATTATTTTAATTTTGCTTTGTTAAATTTCGGGGATGTAGCAAATTACCCCCATAACTTGTGGTACTACTATGTGCAAATCAACCCTTTAAGGCTTAAGCACTTGTAATAAATTAGCCTCATAAGTTTCCAAAAATATGCAATTAAACACAAATCAAGTTTTCTAACTAAAACTTATTATTTTCTTTTATAAAATTCATTTTAAATATATTTAATAAAAATTAAATACAATATTTACATGTTCAACGAAAAATGAGAACGAAATTTAATATAAACACAAATTTGATCATGTAACTTTATATTGTAATTTCACTAAAAATTCACATTATGATTATTTTTCTACCAAAAAATAAATAAATAAAAATATTTGAACATGCTTTCTAAAAATTAAGGAATTTTGGAATTAATATTTGATCAATAAATTTGACTTTCAATAATAGTAAAATATTTAATTAAGTAAATTTCATTGTTAAAAATAATATATGTAGATAATTGCACATTGGGAGAAAGTTATAGGGCCGATTTGTAAGTTAAAAGACTTGATTGCACATAATATCAAACTTATGGGGGTGATTTGCTATATTTTCCGTAAACCTTGGTTTAAGTTTGATTAAAGTGACCTTGAACTCAATCGAGTTTGAGATGAGGTTTGATTCAGTTATACCGCTAATTGGACCAATACCACAACCTGGGAATGTATGTGTTGTTATGAACTTGTAAGGAGATATGCAACAGAATTAAGCTAGCCTTTATTGGCCTTAGATAACTTGTTTACTAATTGTGTCAATGTATGTTGTATACTTGTATCTAATAGTATATCATATAATGATCAATAGTCTCTATTAAGATGGAGATATTTTTCACTCTTAATTTTACATCCAATCCATTTGCCCCAATCATTTGAAAGATGATGGGTCAAAAGATGGGATTATTTTCGAACTATTGAAAGGTGAAATTGCTCTTGAAGATGTCATACATGTGGGATTATACCTGTCAATTTTACTCGAGCACTTAGGCTATAGAGGTGAAGGTGAGAAGCAACCGCATTTCCCTGCTTGTATAATTTTGTGGTAGCATCAAAGACCGCTGTTTCAGGATGGAGTATCAGTTTTCGCCTTGGTTCTGAAACAGGTCTTTGATGCTGCGACAAAATGATTTTGCAGTAGCAATTTAAGCATTCTTAAGCAGGGCAGTAACCCCGTTTAAATACAAGCGACAAAATAGTTTTATGAATGAATGTTCTTCATCCAAATTCTAGTTCTTGCTGCTACGCTACATGCTCATTCAAATATTCCGATTTTGTTGCGTAGCATTTTGCAGCAACCAACACCAGTCTCATCGTCCGGCTTTGCTACATAGGCGGCGGATTTCTGATTTCAGGTGCATTAAGTTGATAATCACAAACACTAATTAGATACATCAATGACAATTTTGTACAAGAACAAAAATAAATCTATAAGGTCGTTGAATAGGACCCAAATACGGGATACTAGAATACAACACGCTTGCAAGAAATTGTTACTTGAATTAAGAATAATCAACCAAGTCTTTATATACTCTATGACTCTGTTACAAATCTCAAACCACTCCACATCTCCATAGCAAGCAATAAGTGTTTAAAAAGCATCTACTCCTATAGACTTGTAAGCAAATAATGGAACAGACGCCCAAATAATCGCAGAAAGTTCCAGCCTATCAAACGCATCCGCAAGAACCGCCAAACTTAAGAATTTGATACCGAAAAGTAGGAAAAGAAAACCGAGACTATAAAGCAAGTCATGAACAAGTGACTTACCAATTACAGTTCTGAGAGTATGCATCAAAGAATTATTGTTTTCGAAAGAATCAAGCATGTACCTTGTGTAAAATTGTTGGCCGGTAGTATCATTCTTGGAGGCAGCTTCACAGTCAATTATAAACAGAGCTATAAACATAGTGCCGCAAGAGGATCACTCATCTATCCTCTCATAATTTCTTAAGAACACATCTTTCATATAATGTAAGGACCTGCTTTCGGCTGGGATTTGCCAACTTCAATACCTCATCACCAAAATTGTGTTTCACAAGATCTTGTTTAAGTCTTTGAATTGTGAATTTAGTGTAATCTTCTAAATCCTTTTCGCTATCGCTTTCTGGTGATGCTCGCTTGAAAGGACTAATAATGCTTTTGAGCTTCTTCGTCACTCGAGTAAGTCTGCCACTAACATCACCATCATCACCATCATCACCAGAATAGTCCTTATCATTAACAATAGAATTTATATTTTCCCTCAGTTCTTCAGGGTCTTCCATCCTTGAACGTTTTCCATGTGAAGTAGACTTTAACTTGGCTTCCAGAGCCGATTCATTCCGACGAACAGAAGTCAACTCTTGCTGCAATAAGTCAAGCTTACTCTGGGTAGATTGCAGCTGAGCAGAGAGAGCGTCAGCTCTTTGATTAGCTTCAATTCTCAAATTATGCTCACTCTCGAGTAATCCCTCAAAGACTTGTACCGTGTTAGATCGTTGTGCATTGTTAGATGTCATGAGTAATTCTATCTCCTTCTCCCTTTCCTCTGCTCGAGCTTCTAGAAGCGTGACTTTAGATTTAGCATCTGCCTCTGATGCACGGATAACCAACAGTTCATCAGTCAAGTCTATTTTCTGCCTCTCCAGCTTTTCAATCTGCCTCTCTAAATTCTCGATACGAGCCAATCTTTCCATGGATATTCGTTGGATGTCACTCTTTTCCCTTAGGGCATTTGCTTCTTCACCACGTGCTTTATCTGCAATCTCACTGGCTTTCCGAGCCTGGATTTCAGCAGAGCTACATCTACTTCGTAATTCATCAAACATCATGAACTCAGATCGATACTTCTCCTCCAGCTGGATTTTCTCCTGCTCTAGGATTTTAGCCTTTCTCTCATGAGATTGTGCGGTTGCATTAGCAGTATCCAACTTTTCTTTCAGCACCTTAACCTCGGATTTTAGGTCAGCTAGTTCTGTATCTTTGTCTTTGACCTTTGATTCAGAGGCCTGAGAAGATTACAAGCAATGTGAATCAAAACGTCACAAAGCACATGCCACTGCGAAGTACGCAAATAATATTGAGCACTGCAATTATACACACATCGGAGCATCAACTAGGGGGTGATGTAGTGCAGTTTACATTAACCAGTCAGTGTCCCACCAGCTCCCTTAAGACTGTATTAGACTGTAACACAGTCAATCACTCCCATATTATGAAGGCCACTTACCATAGTCATAGCCTACCTATAGGTTCTGGACGCCCCATATTATGAAGGCCACTTACCATAGTCATAGCCTACCTATAGGTTCTGGACGCCATTCAGAGGGTTTTTGACTTTTGGTATTCATGTGAATCGCTACGATTTTATGATTGTATTTAGCCTGTAATTCTTTCAAGTGTTTATTCAAGGGTCACAATGAGATTACTGAGATTCTAATCGACGCTGGAGACATTTAGACCATAGATACTCACCTTCAAATGTAATATCAAAGTTGTTAGTTGTTGCTCAGTCTGTTCAATCTTAGCAACCTTGTTCTTCAGTTCCTCTTCCTACAACCAACGATAGTGGGTTCAAAACTAAATAAAATATGATTCCTTATTTTGCTATCCAGGGTATTATGAAACCAATAAAAAGGTCCCTAAGAAGATACAAATTAAGAAGGTAATTGGTTTCAGACCTTGTTAGCCAAATTCTTTGCAAATTCAGCTCTGAGCAGATCTTCTCGAGCTTGCATACTTTTATTTGTAGATTCTTGCACAAAAGCTACTTTCTCAAGGGCAGATTTTGCTTGTCCTGCAGAAATTTCATATTTGCGTTTCCACTCCTCAGCTTCCTCTTTAGCAGAGTGGGCTTGTTCACGAACAGCTGCGAGACTTGCTTCAGCAACACTGGCCCGAGACTTGTAAGCACCTATTTCAGCAGAGGCCTCATCTTCTTCAGCTTTTTGCTTTGAAAAGAGCTGTTCATATTTTTGTTTCCATTCAAGAGATTCCTTTCTCGCTAAATCCAGTGTTTTAGACAAGGCAGAATTCTTTTCTTCTACTGAGCTAGATTTACTTTGCGTGTTAGTAATTCGATTCATATAGTCATTAGCTAGTTTCTTCTTGTCATTTATAGCCTCTTCATATCGCTTAAGATACTCAGACTTATGCTTCTCGCTTGCTTCTAACTGTTTGGTTAGTAGAGACATCTTATCCTCAACAGAGTGGCATTTCAATACAAGAGCACTTTTGTCGGATTCCATCTGACTAATCTGCTTTTCAACAAGGTCGGAAATTGGGCCTTCAAAACTGGAAAATAGTCCACAGTGAGATGACATACTGAAACCAAACTAGATGGCACTAACTAAAATCATAGACTAACCTCTGCTGTAAGAAAATAGCCTTTTTATGATCTTTCCCTGGCCCATGACACGATGCTTCATATTCGGATAAGAGATCCTCAACAACCTACTAGACAAATGCATGTCAGCAGTGCTCAGAACTGAAGAAATTATTGGGGTAAGGCAGCATACATCCAACATCCTTTTATTCAACTACATGCTTAAGAATGTTCCAGATTTTCAGAGTTGATTGACTGCTGCTGGAGTTGGTTGAGTTATATACCAAAAATGAAACTTTAAATAAGAAACCAACCCATTTATTTCTTTTTTATTGTTTAATGAAAGACAAATTTGACAGACAGTTACACGTATGTAACACAAGCCAGGTTTGAGGTCCTTAGCTATAAAATATATTTAAGTTAAATTCTTTTTTGTATGCTCAACTAAAAAAAACATGTGAAAAATAAGACGCTGATTTAGATGATTAAAGAGATGAGTCAGATGACATTAGGACGACAAAGAGATTCGGGTATTAAAAGAAGTAAATAACATTATTATCGCATGTATGCTCCCAAACAAAAACGTCCATTACGGTTATGAAATTTTATCTTGCTTCTCCAGCCAAATAAGCCAAAATCAAGCTAAGAAAACATAGTACGTATATCTATATATGCTGATTTTTTGCAAGGCATTAATCACAGTAGTAGCATAGTGCAGAATGTAAGAGAGAACGATTTGTAAGAGTGTCACTAAGAAGAAGCTCTTTAATCTCAAACTAGAGCTGTATTAAAAAGTGAGATATTTTTTAATAGGGGGATGAAGCTCTTAGCCTAAAACTATGAATACATTCCAGGGGACATTTTCAAGGATTGTACAATGTAAGCTTTTCAAAACATGATAGATTTGTTGAAACAATGAAACCATATGAGAGCCAAAATAGCTATGCCAAAAATGGATATCAGAGAAAGCTGAGATAACATACTAACAAAGAGTTAGACTAATATTGTAGGGACGGAGGGTAAAGAAGCATAATCACCTTCAAAACTCGAGTCAAGTCCGCATCAGGAGCATGGCAAGCTGCTCTTAGTTGCTTTTCCATGTTCTGGATGGCAGCTGAACATTGTAAATCAGCTTGCATGTATGCATTTTTCTTATAACCCTGCATCCGAATTTAGAATAGTTAAGCATTCAGGTAGCTTATGAAAAACCACAGAGACCCATCTAGTGAGCACAAATGCGCCATAGTAAGATTCACTTTAGTTCTGAGACTGATTATTAGAGTAAACACCATAGTATGTTCCATATTCAGTTCCAATACTTCAGAAATGAGACAAATCACTTATTTATGTGGAGTTTACTTACGACTGTATGAGTCAAGGTCTGTGCGTTAGATTTTCTATTGTTGTTCTGAAGAATTTCGGGCAACCTTGTTGAAATGAGAAAGAATTCTTGCAACATTAGGTAAACTGTTACTTTTCTGGGTTAGGAAATAAAAGGAAAATTTCCCTTTACATATATTATCAATTTTTTCTGTGTAGTCTTTTTTGTTAAGAAATTTGTTTAGAAACTTTTTATCATAGTTACTCTCTAGCTACTGCTATATCATTTTTTAGAATTTTGGATGGGTAGTCTTTTTTGTTAAGAATTTGTTAGACATACAAGTAATAGTCCTTGTATTCCTTGTAGTCTTTGGATGGGTAGGTTAACTATTACTTGTAACAAATTTCCTATAGTTTAAAAAATAAAAAAAAATACTCCGTGTAAAAAAAACCGATTAAATAGATTAAGAAAATACTCCATATAATGCAACTGAATATTAACCACCTCAAATTCTTTCCTGAAGAAATTCTGCAGAAGCCTTTCAAATTTTTGTTTTGCTGAACCGATTCCTACAGCATTCGAATTAAACAACTCTAGCGCCTTTCGGACTGCTTCATCGTGAGCCTCTCGGAGTGCCACCTACAATAGAATGGGATCAGGATTCATAAGTGGAAGCGAAGATCGGTCCAAAATTGCAATTTGTCTATATTCTTACTTCCTCAGGTGGTTTCAACTTGTCGAAAGAGCAAATATACACTTCAGTAGCTAAGTCATATGCCCTTCTGCACTCTGTTTCTTCAACACTCTAGTAAAAAATAAACAAAAATTGGCCTGTTAAAGATTATCCACATGATAATCCAAGAACTTTTCTATGACAGACAATAATTAGCGCAGAACACTATAAAGAATGTTTCAAGACATTTACTAAACAAATTGATCTTTACATCTGTGTCGCTTGGTCATCAAGAATGTCACTTTGACACTAAACTTTCACTACATGGCACATATGACACGGCACTACCTCCGACACAACAGAATACTTCCACACTTCATTTTAAGCCAAAAATGTAAATTGATCATCAAATTTAGTCAAGTTTGACAGTTGCAGTTGAGATGGTAATATAAAAAAAAAAAATAAAAAAAAAAAAAAAAAAAAGAGGAGGTTGTGTTGCCTGTTATAGTGCAAGTGCTCTACAAATTGGAGGCCAAACGAGAATGCAGACTTCTACACATAAAGAAGCTCAACCGCATAGAAGGGAAAAAAAATTCTTCTATGCTAGCTCAAATGGCCAATAAGGAGTATAAATTTGAAACCATCAACATAAGTGATACGAGTACAAAAGCGAATAAAATAAAATAATGATGTTTTTGCTATGGATCGAACTCGTGACTCGTGAGACCGAGGGGGCAAGTTTGATTCCGTGGGGATATTTGACTAAAAGTCCACCTAGACTTCGAGTCAATGGGATATTTGGGTTGAAGATCCGCTACCTCGATCCAATGGGTGTTTAAAATAAAGACGCCGATCTTTATTATAAACGAGATTTGAAAGAACCGTTCAAATCTTAGATTTTTTATCAACGCATGATCGAGTTTTTCAACTTTTATTCTTAATAATATTAATCTGAATAATAGCTAATACAAAACATCCTATTTATAGTACCTAATTACGTATCTAACTGGAAGTAGGACAACTAATTTGACCCGACTTCTTATTCTATTAACTATTATATTTCTAATGGCACACAATTGCCTTATAACCAGATAAAGTTTGATAAAACAAACTAATCCTAATTAAACCAAGGATCCATAATCGTATCATCCCCTCCCTCTTCGAAAGGAATTGACCTCAATTCTTGAAGCTGCAATAATCCCCCCGGATCAAATACAAATCTACCAAACTTGGATGTAAAATTAGCTAAGGTGAAGACGTATAAGTTTGTGCACATTGCCGAATCATTCTTCAATTCATCAACTACAATGTAGATTCCAAGCCTATCCATCTTCTGCCATATGAGCTCGTGCCTTCCACCCCACCACCCTCCTTGCACGAGAATAACTTCAGCATTAACATTAACCTCCATTGTTTCCTCATCATTATAATCATCAAATATAAGAGGCAGTGTCACATCAATCATAACATTCTCCTCATAGGTGCTTTCAATTGAGAACACTCCTGACATGTTTCTTCTTTTTTTTTCCCTCGATGAAAAGTACACGTGAACAATTTTTTTTTTGTGTGCCTAAAACTTTGCTCCTAGGATGAGTAATCAAAACCGATTAACCATTGAACTACCTGCTCAAGTTTAACCCTTGAACTCCAATCGCAATCAGAAATTCAACTAACAACTTGGCCTTGCCACGCCTTAGGACCGTCTTGATTTTTGAGAAAAAAAAAAACAAGATTGCAGCGATACCATATGATACGAGTACGGAAGCGAATTAAATAAAATAATGATGTTTTTGCTATGGATCGAACTCGTGACTCGGGAGAACGAGTACGAAAGCGAATTAAATAAAAAAATGATGTTTTTGCTATGAATCGAACGCGTGACTCGGGAGACCGATGGGACAAGTTTGATTCCGTGGGATATTTGACTAAAAGTCCGCCTAGACTTCGAGTCAATGAGATATTTGGGTCGAAGATCCGCCGAGACCTCGATCCAATGGGTGTTTAAAATAGAGACGCTGATCTTTATTATAAACGAGATTTGAAAGAACCGTTCAAATGTTAGATTTTTTATCAGGATCGAGTTTTTCAACTTTTATTCTTAATAATCTTAATCTGAATAATAGCTAATACAAAACATCCTATTTATAGTACCTAATTACGTATCTAACTGGAGGTAGGACAACTAATTTGACCCGACTTCTTATTCTATTAACTATTGTATTTCTAATGGCACACAATTGCCTTATTTTAATCCAACTAGATAAAGTTTGATAAAACAAACTAATCCTAATTAAACCAGGGATCCATAATCATATCAATAAGCATCAGCACTAGAAATACAATAACAATAACTAAACGGTACCTAGTGAAAGGTTTACCTGCCAAGAGGAAGCTATTGTAGGCACAGCACCATTATTGATTGCATCTAGGAAAGATTGAGTTATGCCAACAAGTATAGGTCCATTCATAACAGTTGACCCGATTTGCTTGGGCCTAGTTCTCTCAAACACAAACCTTGTTAATGCATCTAAGCCAGCTCTAAATTCTGGTCTGAAGTTGTGCAACTACATATCATGCATACACAGTTTAATACAGAAATAAATGAGATATTCTAAAGCAAACTGAATGAAATGATTCAGATGCTTACAGGAGTTTGATCAAGCTGCTGAAGTTCAGTCTCACTGTTCAATGGCCGTACAAGAGTGAAGCATTCACGGTCAGGGAAAAGAGCACGGATTGATTCACGAACCTAGTTGACACCATAAAACCCATCAGTGTGACATAACTTAATTCAGTTATATTCATATCTAGATCATGGTCGCTAGTCAAAGTTTTTATTCTTTCCGGGTCATGCACCACAAAAAGGAGGGCGGTGGATTCTTCCTCTCACAGGTCACAAGATAAAGGTGGTCCATAATCACAATCACCTCAGTGACCTCACCCCGAATGGAGCTCGGGTCTTGGGTTGACACGAAGCCTTCACTTTTAGATTATTTTGCATTTGTATTTGATACAATTAACCCTCGCAGGAAGAGACATTTGAATAAGTATTTTAGTCTGGAATATGGAAGTGAGAGGTGCAGGGTAGAATTTACAAGTAAAATATTTTTGAGGGAACAAGAATCCATGGAAATGCAGGACACATATATGGGACTAAAGTGTCTTCCTCAAACAAACTTGTGACATATCGTCTCGTGCTCAATGCCTATAAATAGGCTCCCGCAAAAAGCAGGACAAAAGACGTTTTCAAAGTGGCCCACAGCAAAATCTAAGACGTCCATCTACTATTTCATACGAAATGCACACAAGGTTTTACCAGCCATCTTGATATAGTCCATCCCGAAAACAAAAGAATAATATCTCTTTGGCCTCGTCCGAAATAGACGAAGATAGGGTAAATAAGATGAATAATAAATAAATTTAATCTATCACTAGCAGGCGAATTCTAGAACATATATTGTTGTTACGTATACCTCATTCTTTGCAGCTGTAGCTTTTCCACTAACTTGAATTGGCCTCAAAGCAAGCTCTAGGTAATCACGGGGAGTTATTTTACTATTGTCTTCAACTAAATCTAGATAGAAGTCCTGCATCATAATAATGTGTGTCAATTCATGAAACAACAAGACTACAATTAGGTACTGCTACAAACATTACCCTCAGCAGCCAAACAAATATAGGGGAAAACTGTCCCAGTTCAGAAGCAGTTGTCTTTCCTCCTGACGCCCTGACGCGTATGTGCTTAGTCATTTCCGTCACAAGTGAAAGACGATCTAGCGCAGCCTCATCGATTCCACCCATCTGAATATAGTGAAAACTTTAGTCCAGTTGCGTTGCGATTAAACGTAGATGATCCAGTGTTGCAAGCATTTAAGAAAAAAAACTAATTTATATGAATTCTCACTCGAGAAAAATCAGAATCTGCTTCTATTAAAGCCCTACCTGGTTGTAGATGAACAAGCTGGATAAAAGAACAGCCAATGAAAATATCTGGGTGCTGTAGGTTCCCTGTATGAAGAAAATAAGATGCAACCGTTGACAAGACAAAAAAAGTTCACAAACAGAAGAATACAGATCATAAAGACCAACTTTACAGTGAACCAAGGAAACTAACTTCATCGACCCGCATCCTAACATTCACATAAGAGAGTGATCTTAAACAGAAAAAACCTCACCGTCTGATCATAAGCATCAATCCCTTCACTATCCAAAAGTATGAGATTGTAATCTGTACCATCAATTGCAGTCCTCTTTATGGGCGCACTCCACAACCAAAGCCCCTTCGTACATGGCCGATGAGTTGATGCAACTTGAAATCCACTGCTCCTTCCAATAAGCTAAAAACTCAGTTCATGAAGAATGTTAGACATCTAAAATTCGCAAGGAATATCCTTGCTTGAAACAGGATAAAAAAGTTGAGGTCATGCAGACCAATACAATGCTACAATGAATTGCATAAGAGGGTGTGTTAATCATGAAGGAAAAGGTTTTCCTCCAACAACATTCAGACTATACGAGTTCTGTGGAATTTGCTCGAATTGAGAGAGAAGCCCCCACTGAAGAGACATATCTATGAACTCTCAAGGGTATTTGCTAAGTAATGCATGAAAAGAGGAAATGCGAAAGTAGCTTCAATAAAATAACTTGTCGCTCCAATAAATGAATCTCTAACTAGTAGAGGCCCGGAAAGTTTCGTCTGAGCTAAATGACTTGACAAATAAGGTGGCAGATTGCCAGATCATTTACCTAGAACAAAATTTCTCCATCCTAATCAATATAAACAAGGTTTATAAGAATACTGAGATAATTTCCCATGGGCTTATAACATTTTCTGAAGGTCACTTGAGTTCACGGAAAAGCCTAATTAAGCCAACAACTGAATATGTTCTATCGGCCATATTTTTCACTACATCGCTTAACTTCATATAAGTCCTAAAGACCACTCAAGCCTTAGCTACACAGTGTGAACATTAGCTGATGTTTTAACCAGCCTTGTACACAATGGCCTATTTATACCTAAGCTTATAGAACATGATATATTACTCTCATTGTCCTATATGCCCTCGCATATACGTTCTTTATTTTTTTTTTAACAAACTTTGACTTAGATGAAAAAAGTTATGTAGCTGCATCATGATTTCTGTGTAATAACATCTAAAAGTTGGAACAAATCATAAGGACTGTCATTAGAAAAACACTACTCTGTTGTTCAGTGAACTTGTGATTAGAGTTTTCACTATATTATACTCCCTCCACACAATCATTTTCACCCCATTTCCTTTTGGGAGGTCAAACTCTTCGAACTTTGACCATAAATAAGTTGGAGAATAAAAATTATAAGATTATAAAACAGAAACAAGTACACTTATTTTCAGGACATATTTTACGGAAAAAAAAATTCAAGGAAAAAAAGTAACCTACAGATGTCGAAATTCACGGCCAAAGTGTCGTCTTGAAAACCGCAATAAAGGAAATGGGGTGAAAATGATTGTGTGGAGAGGGTAACATTTTTCCTAAAAAAAATTGTATTATAAACCTTTCGAGATTTTACTAATTTCACAGTAATAAAGTGATACTGATTAACAACCGACTTTTTCTTTCTTTTACTCCCTCCGCACAACTGTTTTCACCTCATTTCTCTAATAAATATGAGGGGTATTTTATTGAAATGGAGCGAAAAAAGTTGTGCGGAGGGAGTATCATAATACCTACTTATACACTTTTCTTAAGAATTTGTCCACTTTAATGCCCTAAGCTTTTGGTTAATTTCACTTTAAAACCCTATGGCCTGTAGTTCCACAAAATAATTACCAGGTAGGTAGGATATTGCAAAATATTTTTACACACTTTTCCTAGACATACTAGTATATGTTTGTTTTCACACTTCATTATGACGAAAAAAAAAACGTCATCAAATAAGATAAAATTTAACTACTCGTATTTTATACCTTAGACATTAATGTACACAAAATTTAGTTCAAATCTCAAGACATCATTAATAACTTGATCAAAAACATAAAAGTGGAATCCGCCAAAACTCAAGTTACCTCGTTATTATTGTGTATAATTTGACATTCCTCTTATATATAAAAAAACACGCAAACATAAAAAGCCTAAAAAGTATAATTTGAGCAAATTATCAAACTTTAATGCTAAAGAACAGGTAACAAGTTTTGGTTAAGCCATTAATTTAGAAAACTACACAATCACAAACTAAGTGCAGCACATAGATCCTACTATACAGAAAGCACAATTCACAATTCACAAATCCACATGCTCAAATTCCTCGAACAAAACTTCACTAATCACAATACCTACACGTAATTCAACACCAAAAAGTCAAAATTCAGTCAAATGAGAGAGAGAGAGAGATAGGCTACCTGATTGAGAATAAAGCTCTTGCCTTGACGAGCGCGACCACAAACAGCGACAACTCCAATAGGATCCTTGACGAGTTGAAGAACCGCCACCGCCTCGGGATCGATACGAAACTTTCCAGCATCGTCGCAGTACACAAACCTAATCGGCCGCGGCGGTCCGGTAATTGATGTTGACGGCGCCGCGGACGGCGATAGAAGCGGTGGAGTTGACGGCGACGGAGAAGAATCGCCGTCTTTGGCGCGGAAGAATCTCATAGGTTACTTTTTGGGAGTGGTAGTTTGATTATTTTTGGGGGGAAAAGAAGAACGGTAACTGGGTAAATTGGACAGAAAAAGGTGTAGTATAGCACTTTTTGGTGGGCCCTTTTGGGTTGGAGGCTTTATTCAGTGGTTTTACAAGTGTAAAGTTCGGTATATTATTGGCGTTTGGGCTTGGATGTCTCCAAGGTTGAGCTTTATCTGTCTTTAACTTTTACCAGTGTAGGATGATCTTATTTTTCCTCTAAAAAAAGTGTCTTACTTGTGACGGACACTATCCGTCACAAGCTGAAAACGGATAATGTCTCTCTTACAATAAGACAAGCGGAAGGGCAAGTGGGGAGAAATGGAGCACCCCATGGATAGTGTCACTTGCATATTGTGAGAGGGGCACTATCCGACTTCATTGTGACGGATAGTATCCGTCTTCAATGAGAATTTGCGGAAAAAAAATAGTGTTAACCTTGAACGATTTTTTAAAATAATGCTCAAAAATAAAATATTTATCGTTTTGGGTTGGTTTTGAAACAATTTGTCGAAATGGTGTCCACCTGTCTCTTATACA
>JAOWBH010090531.1:0-14445 GCA_028566215.1 Silene coronaria | reverse complement strand
ATAAAAAAAAAAAAAAAAAAAAAAAAAGAGGAGTAACTAATAAGGAGGGAACCTTTAACTTACAGTTAACATCCAGATGGCCTTTTCGACTTCAAGAGGATTGGATTTAACATAGCGATCGGAAAAAGTACATTAGATTCAGCATCGAGACAGTTGCAACTTTGCAAGGTCTAAAATTGCAGAGTGCTTCATGTTTGAGTTTGCTGTAACAAGGGAATACTTCTGGAAACCCCAGGCCAGGCTGTCATATTTGCATGGTAATTCAAGTGCGTCTGCAACCTTTTCCAGGGCTAAGCAGCGGATATCATCCAACTCCTGCCTAAAAGTCGGACATCGTTTTTGAACGCTTGTTTTACAGGTGGCACATAGTGTGTGTCCATTACGGCACTGCAGTCAGATCAGAACCATCTCAGCTGGCGATAAACAAATATATAGTACGGAGTAATTATTAACAGTCCAACTTATTCTCGGATTTATTCTTATAATCATCGGCCAGGCGCAACAAGGGCGTTATTGGACTAAATGGACTCAAAGAGGGAGTCATGTAACCTAATAAACCACCCTATTCAAAATTTCATAATCTTACATCACATATCACCAGCTAGATATACTAATGCTCAAGAGAAATTATGAAAAAATTGCCAAATATCAAAAATTGTTGTAGCATTCTGCTAATTCACTAATCCATCCCAACCAAGCTAGGACATTAAAATTCTCATCCACGAAGTATTATCACAGTAGTATGCAGCTCAACAGTAGAGTTTTGCCAGTAAGAATGAACAGTAGGTAAGAAATCTTCTGAACTAAAAAGTCATAATGGTAAACTGGTAATCCTTTTCCTGCAGTCATATTGGCAATTACGAGTATTATGCAAACACAAATCAGTCAGCAAATGACATATGCTCCTTCGAAAGTTGACTGATCATATGGAAGTCTAATTGAGACATCAACTTAACAGCAAATTGAGTACCAAATCACCCAGGCCACGGCTAACACCGAGGCAAGTTTGCATTGGTGAATGGTTATGGTAGTTGGTTTCTGTAAAGGATCCAATTATTTCAGAAACATTCAAAGGGAATTTTATTGACACCGCCAATAACTCATGTGTGAGACCGATGAATAAAACATGTCATTAACAATTGGACAACAGTCTTATATGAGTTTCTGTCTACAACCACTGCACTACAGTGATCAATTCAATTCAGTATCAACTTTCACAATACCAGTTACACAAATTTAACTCTACACCAAAAGACCGCCTTTCATCATCCACAACAGGTTCATTCAACATTCTAGTGATAGTAATCAGCAAAAATATACAATCCAAATAAACGAAAAAGGGAAACTTTGCAACATTATCAAACAAGAATTTAAGTAACAGAAACGACGAAAATCTGATGAATAGGTGGATAGACTGGATACATAGAGTTGGTACGAACAGGGCATTCAAGCAACTCATGGACACTGGTGGCAGGCGCTGTCCCACAGTATTACCCCTTGCCTTTGCCGAAAAGGAGTGATCGCTGTTACGGTGGCGATGGCGGTTTTTCGATTGACGATGGTCCTCAGCTTCCTCCAATTCATCCACAAGTGATAAATACATTGCCACAAATGGCCACAAATCCAATTAGATAACCTCAATCCATCATTCCAAATTCAATTGATTACCCAAATTTCTCTCTTTATTAAACCCTACCTTTTCTGAAATCTGAAAAGAAAAACTATGAAAGAAATCAAAATACCTAGAAATCGAATTGCAAAACCCAGGTCCTAAAATTTTTAAAACCCTATTGTAGTATTCAGTATTATCCACAATTGAATTAACCCTCCACCAAAAAATCCATACTTTCATCAGGATAAAATCAGTGGCGGAACTAGGGGGTTAACAGGGTCGCCCCTGCTGCACAAGGTAAATTTCAAAATTTTTAATTATCGAATTACCTAACTAAATTTTCATTTCAAACATTTGTTTAACTGTAAGTGATCCAACACTGAATAGAGTCACATTTTCTACTTTTTTCGGTTAAAGATCCGTATTGATCCGGACTCCTGAGTGATCGGTGACTCTTATAATAGATAGGACGGGGTAAACATATAGAGCTTCAAAAATGAAAGATGTATGACAAATTGCCAACGAAGATCTACGATCTACCGATCCCAACACCGACACATTGTAGCGATCCATATTACCAAACTCCAGATTAATTGTGATCACACTTTGCAGAACAGTTCTCCCTGAATCGAAATAATTCAGGATAGAACCGCAAATCCTTGATAACCCTCAGTGGCAAGAAGTCAATTTTTTTAGAGTGCCATGATATCTGTTGCGACAGTGTCAACCACCTTTTTGCAAAATGGCCAAGATTATACCGCGATATTTGATACACTAGCCCAATAACATTTCACACGTTCCAGTGAAGGGCAAAGCTATCCACCTGACAAAATGCTTCACACATTGCAATATATGGCGACATAATAGAAAAGCAAGCAAATAGAGAGTACAGGAACAAAGATGCACAAACAGAAACATTTTCTCGTAAGTACGCCCAAATATGCAGAAAATGATACAAACATTTTGTGTTTCCTATTCCTTGCTTTTCTGGCCTACTCGCCAACCCGTCATCTCCCAAACAGTAACAATGATTGCGCTTATTATTTATAGAGGATACTGTACAATGATAGAACTACAAAGGGTCCCATGACCCGGCTTACATGCTAGCGACCACAGATGGAAGGTCAGTTTCGGCCTCAGGTTCTCCTTCAGAACCTTCAGCCTCCTTTGATGACTGTTGCATAAGATAACGGTCTAGGGCTCCCTTACCATACAGAATTTTACCACCACACCCTTTACCCTCCAGTCCTACTGATTCCTCGTCAATAACTACAGCGTCAATGATATTGTCACCCGTTCTTGTATCAGGAATCTGCATTACATAGTTCACAGATCTCATTACTCAAGAAAAAGGAAGAAAGACATAATCAAGATAAAAGAGAATTTAATGATTGTTTACCTCATACATGGCATCCATCAGAATGTTCTCTAATATGGCTCGCAAACCCCGAGCTCCAGTGTTTTTATTTATTGCCTTTTTCGCAATTAGTCTCAACGCCTTATCCGTGAAATGCAGCTTCACCTAGAGAAATATATGAGACTAAATCTTCAGCAACTCAGATTTCAGAAACTATACCCAACATACGTCAAATGCAAGAAAACTACTTCATTCTCTAATTTTTTTTCACTATGTTTTACTACGTATTATCGAGTGCATGAAAAGCAGGCCCCAGAGACTTTTGGGAGTACTTTTGTCTTAGTATACACAAAATTTATCCAAAAGTGGAAATATGGTGAATTTGTTTGATTGGCCCCCTTCTCTTCATCACGTGTTCCGTAACAAATCACTCCTATTTCTTTTGCATTAGAATCTATTTCACAGCAGTTTTCATTGATTGCCTCCCTTATTCATGATTAAAAGGTCAAAAGCAAGCAAACCTGATCACACCAGAAACATTTTAGAAGGAAGAATAACAACTTACTCCATTCATCTGAAACATCTTTTTGTATTGCTTTCCTAGAGCATTCTTTGGTTCCGTTAAAACCTATGACATCACAAGGGTAAGGGTTGCATTAGTAAAATAACTGGAAACACGGAAACTAATTCAAAGACGTAATAGATTGCAAAATAACTGAACAAATGTCTTCCACAACAAGAGCTAATAAAGTTTGACAAATTATGCACCCTCAAATCAAGAAACGAGTAATATTACCTCAACAAGTTGGTCTTCAGTGAGGGCTGACAAGTTAACAAGGACCGGAAATCTTCCAACAAATTCAGGTATCAAACCATAAGCAATAAGATCGCTACTTTCTACCTGGAAAGTTACAAAAGCAAGCAAACCAACTAACTCAAGCAGGATCAAATGAAGCTCTACCAATTGCCAAAATGCCTTTCAGGAATCATTTAGCGAAGCTTATAGTAGGTCTACGACCAACAAAAGCACATGCTTTTTCCAAAAAGTAACTAAAGCACACACTTACATTATCTAACAAGGACGAGGCTACAACGGCACTAGTCGGACCAGTTGTTCTCATGTTTGCGCGTACAGGAGCACCAAAACCGATGGAGGAATCATGGCGTCTGTAACAAACATGCATTGTTTTCTTAGTCAACAAAATTTTAGCTAAGTTAATAATATGTATGTAAAGAAAAGCAAATAACAATTTAGCACAGAACCTTTCTGAGATGGTTTTCTCCAAATCAATGAATGCACCACCACAAATGAAAAGGATATCTTTTGTGTCCATCTGTGGAGCAATGCCATTGGATTACAAAATATCAAACTCACCAACACAGACTAAATATCCAGTAATAGAATTCAAAACGTGATAGCCGGGAATGTATACATTGTGATAAATCAAGGCGGTGACACCAAAACACGGCTATTTTATAATGATTTTGAACATTGTGGCCGCATTTAGCAAGACTAGGCCGTGGCAACCAATATGAGGCAGTGACCGAAGCTGAGACCCAATAACATAAGAATAAGTTGATCTTTGTTTAAAATGGTGATTTTGGGTTCTTTCTTATTGCTGATTACTTGATTGCCAGAAAGTAATACCTGGATGTTGTCACCCCTAGGATGCTTTCGAGCTCCTTTCTCAGGGACATTAACAATCTGGTGAAAATGGCAAACATCAGTTAACGAAGCGTGATACAAATCCTTCAAACAAAAAGGTGTCAATGAGACATGCTCATGCAAAACTAGCTACAAAGTACAAACAGTGATCAGTAACAAGATAAACTAAATTCCACCAGTAATTAACTGCTTGAATCACACAAAGACAGAAACCCATTGCCTCAGCGAGGTTTTCTGTTTTCACACAACTCTTCAAAATTCAAATGCTCAACAGTAAATATACTCCAAGCAAAGTAAACCGAAACAACAAATTGCAGCTCTAAAGAACGAAAAAGACCAGCACTTCATGGACAAAAATAAAAATTAAAACAAAAGTAACTTACAAAATTGACCTACCGTTCCTTCTAACATTTTAAGTAATGCTTGCTGGACACCCTCTCCTGATACATCTCTACTAATATTAAGGCTCTCAGCCTGCAATTGAAAAATTAACTTGATCAAATGGATGTAAACAAAAAAGGTGCAAAAAATGCCACAACAGGTAGAAATGAGTAACCTTTTTGGTGATTTTGTCGACTTCATCAATATATACAATGCCTTGCTGTGCAGCTGTCACATTATAATCAGCCACCTGTAGACAGAACCCCTTACATATTATAATTTCCTGATGAAAAAGATGTTCAAGCTCATATAGTTTAGTAGGCAATGCTTGTATAAAAGGTCATAGGCAAAAACCACGTCCTTCAACTTAAGTAGAATCTCTTGCATATAAAAAGGAGTTGTAGCTTTTCAATCTAGGATCCTGATTTACAATTTTATTGTCCATATCTTATGTGCTAACTCTATTAGCAACGGAAGTAATTCTATAGGATCCTGATTTACCATTTTATTGTCCATTTCTTATACACTAACTCTACAACAACAAAGCCTTAACCCTAAAATGATTTGGAGCCAGCAAACATGAATAATCCTTTAGAAAGACGCGCACCTCAAAATGCCAAGAGGTTAAAAAAAAGAGTGAAAAGTGAATGAGACAGGAGACATAATACAAAAAGTCAAGCTAAACTATACGTATAAAAATCAAAAACTCGGTTCTCTTATATATACTTAAAAGATAATAAAATAACAGAAAATTAACAATATTTTTTGAAAATACTCAAGAGTAAACAGCATGATTAAATAAGGTGACAAAGGAGTTTTGTAAAAAGTTAGACAAATCTAAAAAGTAACAAGTACTCCTATTTAAACAAACAAAAAGTAGTTTAAATGATATTCCGTAGAAAATACTTAAAAAAAAGTAAGAAAATCAAACTCCATCATCCACACGTATCATTTCCCTTCATACACTCTTCAACAATACGTTTGACAAATCTCAAAAGTAAACACGTCGAAAATAATATTTAAAAAAAAAAAGTAGTTTAAAAAATACTCCGTATAAAAAACTAAAAAAAAAAAAAAAAAAAAAAAAAAAAGTAAGAAAATCAAACTCATATCAAGTACTCGTGTTTTTCCATATTCTTATGGTATACCCCTCTTTTTCAGCTAAAAATCTGACCACCTATAATTCTTGGCTAGGAACTCCAAAGAAGGCAATTTTTTTTTTCAAACTAAAGATCTCGTAAAGACAATCAATTTGAAAAAAAAATCGTTGCGTTATAAATTCGTAAGCGTGAGATATAGTTCGTCAAAGTTTATTTTGTTAAAAACGTTTGACCGACCATAACTCTTCCTACAAGTTCATAAAGTGGCATTTTTTTTTTCAAATCGAAGATCTCATAAAGACGATCAATTTGAAAAAAATAGTCGTCGCGTTCTGAACTCGTAACCATGAATTATAGGCGGTCCTAGTTTTTTAGTGGAAAGGAGGGGTACCCCTTAGAAAACAAAAAAACATAGGGGTACCAAGTACAATATCCCTAAAAAAAAGTAGTTCACCCTAAGGAATCTCATATCATTTTCACTCACATGTACTAGACTACTAGGGGTGATAATGAGATGAGAAAGCTCGTGAGTAACTCGAAATCGACTCGTTCGACACGTGTGAGCTCCACTCAAGCCCGGGTTTGGTTGAAGTCCTTTGTGAGTCAAGCCGAGCAACGTCAAGCTTGGCTCGAAAAGCTTGCGAGCTTCTCAATATTTGTTTATAAAATAATTTGCTTTTTGAAAGACACTTACATTTAATTCATGAAAATAACTAATCTAACAAAAAAAACTTGACTCTCGGGACCAATGCATAGCCACGTTTAGAATAATGGGGTCTTAAGACCCCAATTCATAAAGATAAATAACATTTTACGACTAAATTATCAACATAGTAAAGAGGGGGCATTGGTTCTAATCCAGGGGTCAAACTCTACAATAAGCAATTTCGGAATTACTTAAATGTTTAGCTGGCTTGAGTCGAGCTCAAAGCTCAAGCCACTCTTCCAATATCCAATATAGAGCTCGAGCTCGAAACTACGATTCTCGAGCTTGCTCAAAGCAGGCGTATGAGCTTGCTTGTCGAGCTTGAGCCAAACAGCCCAATTTTTTTGGTCTTCCTCTATCCCGCAAGTTGCAACCTTTTTGGTTCCCCAAGTAATTCTATGAAGAGTTCAGGCAAATAGGTTCACCTTTCTTTCACAAAAGAGCATGAGCCAACTATCAAATAGCAACGACGACATATTTGTTTGCAGGAAACTTATACTCGTATCCACCCACCAAACCGCTCAGATCAAATTTAAATATGTATAGCCCAATGCTAGAAAGTACAATGGGTTGGTAGTGAAGTAAACATCAAGGTCCCTTTGGCAAAAATTTAATGTTCAACCAAATAAAACTAAGATATTTAGTAACAGAATGAGGAAACAAATTCTGAAGATACCGTAAGGAGCTTGTATAAAATAGATTCTACATCTTCTCCAACATATCCAGCCTGTAGGAAGGAACAGAAACAATTAAGTATAACAAATACTACAATTTTACAATCAGAATACAGTTGACAAAAAAAAAAAGACCAAGTGAGAAACATGGGTCATTGGCGGACAAAAAAGATGACCCCTAAGAGAAAAGAGTGGCATTATGATTCCATTGACCAACTCGAAAGCAAACCAAACAATATATCATTCCAAAGCCTGGGGCCCAAAAAGTTAAATGAAAGACAGGTTAGAGTTTGGCCAAAAGTAAACCAGTCAAGGGTATATAACTAGCCATGGTCAGAATCTTACATATTAGTGAATCAGAAATCAAAATTAATAAGCTCTAAAACAAGGAAGATAAGTCCAACACAATTCCAAAAGTAATAATAGAGTCCTAATATTGCCGGAATCAACTGAATAACTAAATATCTATATGGTATTTTCTCCCTGACAAGAAAGTTGCAGTTTGCCAGCATCTCACGAAAACGGCCAATCATGTCAACACATAGTTGAAGACACCAACAATGCATCCCCAGTAGAAGGTTTAAATAAAAGCTCATCAATTATGAGAACGGTAATTATGGCCATACTCTCAAGCTAAAAATGCAGCTTATATATCGTTGATTCAGCTACCCAAATATTCTCTCGAAGGTTATAAAGTCCAACAACTTGATTATGCATCCTTCGTGCCCATGATTCAATGTAATTCAATGATAGGTTACGTGAAAGGCAAGAGACGAAACCATTAACCACAATTTCATCCAAACATAATTTTGCTTCATTCGCACGATGGAATTGATTTTTTCGGAGCCTTCTGAATTTTGTATTGTGTATAACAGATATATACCTTCCACAACTATTAGCAATGCAAACAATTGGGTCCATCACTTTTTTCTATAAAAAATAGCCTAATAGGTAAAAAAACACAAAGCAGAATTTAGAGGAATCCGGTTGGACAACCATAGAATAGTTAGATCCTCCCATATACCTGAGTTAATGTGGTTGCATCTGCAATTACAAAGGGTACATTCACCAACCTTGCAAGTGTCTTTGCCAGTAATGTCTTCCCTGTCCTTGAGAAAGCATTAAAAGCAGGCCAATGAGAAGAGACACAAATAATCCTAGAGAGGCCCATAATGGGGCATGAACACATACAAACTCTATTAAGCAGAAACATAGTTCATCAATAAAGGCAACTCTGACAGCTAGAAGGAATCTATTGGAGCAGTAACAGTACAACACATTACCTGACCCCGTAGGCCCCATTACAAGGATATTGCTTTTTTCAAGCTCCACGTGTTCATCAATAGGATCCGGGTTGGCAGTAGATGACTCCACTGATTGCCTAGCTTACCATATTTCATCAAACAATTAGCTTATATCAGCAAATTATTCAAAGATGGATTCAAAATTAAACTGACATATTGCATGGCATCAAATAAATATAACATACAAGCAATACCCAAAACATGGTCTTAGAATTCTAGTAAGACAACCAATCATTAAACTTGTTGTCTATCGCGATCAATATCAGGTTTAATGCTATGAAGAATTGTATTTGCCCACAGAATATTTTTTTAGCAAGCAGTGTAAACTAAAACAACGAAGTAACGACTCAATCATCCTATAAAATGGTTTACTTCAGTGACATTATCTACACCATCCCCAGACAGCTTATATATACATTTGAGTATTTGACAGAACCCACATCAACTCACACATAGATTACTTAAAGCAATGTAAGCAAGCGCTATTTCACTGACATTTATCTACACCTCAAAAATTAGGGCTCAACAACAATTTTCCCTTTGAGACTAAGAAAAATATATAGGTACATTTCTTTTTATTTCCAGTAAGTTGGTGTAGTATATACATGTGATACATGTGATACATCTCACATGTCTTGAATTAAGAAACTGTGTCTGTTATCTTGTTCATGATACGCACAATTAAGATTATATCTTCCTAGAGACATCCATCTTTTGCAACATTTGATAACATAAACATTCATTTAACTGTTGTTCATTAGCATTACATAAGAACAGTATAAAAAAGCGTTACATGTTAACTACCAAAACAAATATCAGCGATATTGTCCCAACAATGGAGTAGATGCAAAATTCTAAGACATGATACACAACTTTGTTTATGAAACAAAACAAATCCAAAATCAAGGGACGTTTGAAGCCTCCCAAAATTATTGGATCAGAATTGCAGATTGTATTCCTAAGATCTACAAGTAGGAAATCACCAACCTCTGTAAGGACTCAATATAGATTCTTTTATAGTGATTGTACACGGCAACGGATAGCACCTGCACACAACACATCAAAAAAAAAATAGAAAGGGTCCAGTGTCAAGTAAGTACAAACTAGTGCAAGCCACATAACATCTGCAGCACATAAACCTAATTAATAGCACAACAATGATCAAGTATCTTTTCTAAGTTTCTAACTGCATGTAATATGAGACACACAATATAGAAGTTGAAAAGACTTTCTACATATCAACACCTCACTGCTAACTATCCAAGTTGCATGTCCACCACATCACGAAAACTTATATGAGATGATCTTACATGTGAGACCAACCATTGTCCTTTTAACTAAATGTCTACGCAAGACTAAGGCTTGTCTCACAAGTGAGACCTGCCCTTGACAGGGGAACAACAGCTAGATATGGCTGCTAATACCCTGTATGCTGAGGAGCAAAAGGAGGAATCTGTCCACGACTCACTGACATAAGATTCTACCCAGAACAATCTCAAAGCTCAATATCAGCATTCATCAGCAGTATGGTAATATGGTTATAGAACATTGAAGTTACATATCTACACAATGACATCACAATCATGATCAAACATGTCACAATGTCAAATATCAACCTAAAAAACTATTACAGGCAAACCATAATCAAGCATATACTCCCTCCGTCCTAAATCATTTGTTTACCTTTGATTGAAATACTCTTCACAAAGAATAAAACAGGTAAAAACAAATGATTGAGAGGGAGGGAGTACCTCCTAGTAAAAATCACTCTCTTAATGAAACATAACACCAACTCAAAATTCAACTAAACCAACTAAAATGCCATTCCAAACACTAAAACACCACACTAATGCAATCAAAACTCAATTGAACAAAATAATAACTCAAAATTCAACAAATCAACTAAAAAGGCATGCAAAGAGAGAATACCTTCTTAGCTTTCTCTTGCCCAATCACAAACTTATCAAGCCCTTTACAGATCTCTTTAGGAGTAGGAAAACTACCACCCAAACTTGACCCACCCCAATTCCCATCCTTAGAATTGGATCCAAACCCACCTCCACCACCCGAACCCGAATTCGCCCCTCCCCCATTTCCACCAACACCACTACCTCCTCCTCCACCTCCACCTCCTCCTCCACCGCCACCGCCTCGGCCCGAATTAACCCCTGACCTTACCATCACCCCATCATTTGGTGGCTGCCACACCTCAGGTGGGTCCCCAGAACACCTCAAAACATTACATTTAGCACCCAACTTCCTCTTATGATCATCAAATCCAACAAATTTAGAAGCTTGATCAACAAATTCACCACCAAGTGAAAAGGGCTTAAAGGAAGTAACATGATAAGGCGTACCTAAAAATTTACCATCTTGTTTTTTACCATTTTGTGCACTGTATGAACTAGACATACTACGACCAATATGCATATGATTTTTAACAAAGTATCTAAATTGATATCCTGTTAATATTGCTACCTCTTTTGTTGATTTCGATCTTATAGCTGCTGCTGCCATGATTATGTTCTTATTAATCTAATTATTAAAATCTAATTAAAACATACCAAAACAAAGAAGATAGATTAAATTACAGTAATAGAAGGCGAAAATAGGGAAATTAAAACATGGGTTTTGTAGATTTGGAGGTGAATTGAAATGGGTAGGAGTTAGATTTCCAGAAAAGTAATGAAAACCGCAGGAATTTTAGAGAGATAGAAAGAAGTAATGGGTGAAAATTGTGAGATAAATTGATGGGTGAAAGGAAATTGGCAGTTATTGAATGAATATTTAATGGTTTTATTAGGAGAATCAAAAACGTAAATTGTGAATATTAAGAGAGAAAATGATGGGATTAGATGATAGAAATGAGAGATATTTACACGCACCAAGAAGATGAAGACACAAACACTCAACAACAAAACAACATACTCTCTAGATGTCTCTTTCTTGGATGAGTTAGTTAACTCCTCTTCTTTTGAATCTTTTCGGCTTAATTTCAGCTCTCGTTTAGCTAATTTCAGGTTACGACTCAGCTTAGTTTATTTTAGCACTATTTATCCCAGTTTAGCTTACTTCAATTCAATTCAGTCAGTGTAATTCACTTCAGCTTAAATAAGTTCAGCTCAGCTTCATTCAACCCAAAAGAATAGGACATTAAGACTGTTTTATACGAAAATAGTGTAAGACGCTTTTAAACATAATCATATTATTGATCGAAATAGTATCACCACTTATAAAATGTACAAATTCTTGTTTACGAGAGACATTCGTCTTAAACAATAAAACAGATCGTCAAATGCACAAATGAGACAAAAGGCAGAATACCTGGCGAATGGCAAACTTCTTTTTCGGTTTACCTATTTCGTGTAGTATTTTAGTCTTTTTACATTTAAGACAAATATAACCGTCTTAAGGAAGATCAATTAACTAAAATATTTATGTCACTCGTTTTCTTTGTACAGTTGTAATTTAAGTTATTTTAGTGTACATTAACGTATACTGAGTGAGTGACGTTGTTGATTTTAGGTAGTACTATTATCAGCTTATCGTTATTGTTTTTACTTTTTACCTGTGAAAGTGTGTGATTAATCTGTGGGCTTTGCTGGAGAAAATAAATTAGAAGAATCTTGAGATTGCTTGACGGTGAAAACTGACAAAAATGTGGAAGCTAAATGCTCCATAAATGGATAGAATAGTCAATGACTTGTAAAGGGGGTTATGTAATGCAGTATTAATATCCGGATCAGATTCCAAATAAAATCATTAAAAATGGTTAATATGATGAGACATAGTAGTCTTAATTCATCTTGTTTTTTTTTGTTTTTTTTCATTTTATATCTCATTTATAAAAGCAACCACCACATTGCATACGTGTCGCACTGTGATTAATTGTTGACTTTTCAAAGGTCTCCTAATAATCCGTCTCACTACTTTTCACAGAATTAATTGCAACGTAAATACATTGCAGAGTAAATATCCTCTCAAATTTTATTTCTCACCCATTGATTATATGAATGAATAAGCATATTTATATGTAAATATTCGTGAAAAGTGAAAAAATTGCAGATTAAATATTTCACTTCCTTCAATACCGAAACTACAAAATTTAATATAATTACAAATATACATAATACCTTTAAAATTTAATTCATCGACATTAATACCAAAATTGTTACACAAAAATTATAAACATACATACATAATACATCACTATCGTCAATCTCCTTTTCGTAAATGTGCTCTAAATCCGTCTCAAACATCTTTTCCAAAATCTGTCTCAAACAACAAATACGTCACTAAATGTTCATAAATAATTATTCATAACAAATGTTCGTAAATAATTATTAGTGTATTATGACTTCTATTAATATCCAAATTCATATACGTACCAAAAAAAAATCCAGAATTATATCCACAATAAAAAGAAATACTATGAAAACCACGACAATAACAAAAGATATCTTAGAAAAACAATTAATGTTGTATTTAATTATTATTAGAATACTATTGATATTTATAACAATAAAAAATATTAAGAGTGGAATACTATTATAATTTACAACGAAAAATAATTTAAAGATTAAATGAGAGAAACGGGAAAATTAATTTTAAAAAAAAAGATCCAGAGTCATCATAAATCATTTAATATGTATACAAACTTGAAGATCTTAAGTATAAAGACTTTCAAAACAAAAAAGAAAGAAAGGAATCATTAATCACCTCAAATACTTATGACCTTAAATATATATTGGCGGGTTATTGGATAACTGGTTTTTTTTGTGACTGATTATTGAGTAATTTATACAGTAAGTTAATTGGGATAATTATTAGTTTTTTGGATAAAGAATAATAAAAATTGAAGACGAGGAGGGAGGCAGGAAGAAGAGAAAGAGATGAAAACTTTGAAAAATTGGTTTAATGGAGGAGCAATTGGTAAAAAGCGGTTTTAGTAAATAGGAATGAGGGAGTTCTGATCTCAGAGGGAGTAACAATATACCGTGGATATGCGAGAAAATGAGAAATATGGTTTTTTAATGCTGTATTTTGGGCCATGTGTAATTTTGTTTTGGTAGTATAAGACCAAATGTTTTTTGAGTTCATTAAAAAAAAACTAATTATGACCCAATTTACCAGTAATTGTATATGTTGCTTTTATAACATACCCAGATTTTTATTTAAAATGATATTATTCGTCTTAAATTTAAAACTTAAACGGGTCTAATATTATAAATGAGATAAACATTAATGCACAAGGAATGAAAAACATGTCTCCTATGTATACAAGTGAGTGTAAATTTAACCCGTTAAATCTTACGACAAATACCTCTGCCTTAATATAGATTTACTGCGCTATAATGTGACGGTATATGATTATGCATACAATTCTTATTATACGCAACGTTATTGCTAGAGCCCTTATCTTTTAATAAAATTTATGATTATTCAACAATATAGTTTACTTTTTTTACTATCATAAGACTATATTTATATAAAGATATTGCGAGTTTGAACATTTAACAATCCGGCTAAATCATTTTAAACATGCACGGGTCACAACTTTCATTTTGGTTGTTTCACTAATTAACAATGTAAATAAATGAAATACGGGTCGAAATTTTCATTTTAAATGTGCACAAATCAAAATT
>JAOWBH010090420.1:0-14447 GCA_028566215.1 Silene coronaria | reverse complement strand
CAAATAAACTATGGAAACAAACTAAATCTAGCAAATTTAAAGAGTAATTAAAGGTTTGATTAAGGAAAGATTAAGCTAATATTAAGAAAATCTCAGATATAAAATAATGTGCAAAAAATTATTAAGGAAGGGGTATTTATAGGATCTACCAAAATTAGGTTAAAATTACAAGTGAAGTGGAAATGCGGAAATAACGTCCCAGCCGGTCGACCGACCGACAGTGGATTGACCGGCTAGAGGTCTTTTGCTCTTTTTTTTTTTTTCCTTCAAAATGGGTCTACATGTGTTGCCAGCCAGTGGGCCGGCTGCCGGTTGGTCCACCGGCTGGGAGGCACCTGAACTTTTCTTCAATCTTCCTCATCTCTTCTCCCTCCCAGCCGGCTGACCGGCTGCCGGTGGCCTGCCCGGCTGGGAGGTCTCTAAACTTTTCACTTCTTTTTTTTGTTCTTGAATCTTGCCTGGGGTTCCCAGCCGGTAAACCAGCCACCGGCCGTCCGGCTAGGAGTTCTTCTCAGCCTTTCCTTCCTCTCTTTTCCTTTGTTCATCTCAGGATCCGTCTCACTTGCTCCCGATTTTTCATTTTCGCCTTAAATCCTACAAGACGGGGCCATAATTCATAGAACAAGAATCGGGGTACAAAATGCAAGTATGAGCATACAAAATCGAATCAAAACGACCTAAATAGCATGGAAAAGAGGAAGGAAATATGACGAAATAAACGTATACCAGTTGGGTTGCATTATAATATGTTTAACACACCCAATTACTCGGTCAATGTAATTAAAGCTGTTACCATCTACTTTTCCCGAGGTAGTGTTACAAAACCACAATTAAGAACATTTTATTAATAAATACAAGTTTAGTGAATAACAAAACAATGAATGAATTTGAAATACAACTCGTCTACGTCGATATCATCTACCAAGTTTATGTACTTGACTCCAATCTGTAATGCGGCCCGAATCCCGATCGATGCTATATGTGTAACACCGCCATTTAAGAAGGAGCATTTAGCAAGACTTTTCCGAATAAATGAAACTGTTACCATCTCGGTTTCCCGAGGTAGTGAATAACAAAGTAAAACAAAACCAAAGTACTTTATAATATATAAATTTAAATCGTCTTATTACAACTTAACAAACTAAATATAGGTCCTCTTCTGACTGTTACCATCATCGTGGGAATAAAGAATCCTCTTTTGACTCTTATAAAGGCGGGTCCTTACCATCCTTAAGCTCTTCAAGTGATAAATAATCTTCTTCGGTTCTTCAACCACTCAATCCTCATCATCCACAACTTCCTTGAGTGTAGGTTTATCCGGATCTTCATCGGTATCCGGGTTAATCACAATCACCTCAAATGTCTTCTATCTCTCGTTATATAGGTCCACCGTCTCTTTGTTCTCGCATCCCCCGCCCCCCCTGTGCCCGCCGCTGCTGTCGCGCGCCACGGTCCATGTCTCCAACCTCGGATTCCTCCATGTCATCACTTTCCCTTTCCCTTTCCCTTCGGCTACCTCATACCATTCCACATACTTCTAACGCCTTTGAACCCATTTTTGTTGACGGTAGACCCCTAATTTTCAAAAAAAAAAAAAAAAAAAAAAATAAGAATTTTAAGTTCTCATTTTAGATTAATTAATTAATTAATTATTAATTAATGAAATGAAAGTAGTGACCATTGTTTAATGAAATGAAAGTAGTGACCATTGTGACCAAACACATTTATGTTGTAGCATATCTCCCCCACCCGCATTTCCCTCCCTCAACAACTTCTCTCTGTTTCCCACTTTCCCTTGATCAATCAACACAACACAATGCAAAACGGCACCGTATCAATGGCGGAACTTCAGAATTCTTCATCGGCATTGATATTTATGGGAACTGGATGTTCGAGCGCAGTTCCCAATGCAATGTGCTTGATTCAGCCTTCTGATCCTCCTTGCTCTGTTTGTTCTCAATCTTTGTCAATTCCTCCCGATCTTAACCCTAATTATCGGTATAATTTCTTCATTTTTCGGTTTTTTACTGTGTTTTTGCTTGATCGTTGTGATTTTCGTTTATTGTTAGGGTTTTGCGTGATTGCATTTGGCGCGTGATTGATTTGTTTTGAATTAGCTTACGATGATTGTTGTTTCTGGTATCCGTATTGATTGAAATCGTTTGATGTTTATGTTAGTGATAATTGTTTGGCGATGTAAGTTTTTAGTGTGAAATTGTGAAAAATGTTAGGAGATCAAGATGTGCGTAATCTTATATGGAACTGATTCTTGTAGCGGATCTTAGAGTTTAGAGGATAAATGACGAGGTGGACTGATGTTGAGACAGTTAATCACTCAATGTAGTCGTGTGAATTGTGAACAATGTGAGGAGCTCAAGGTGTGCATAATCTTATATTAAGCTTATTTTCGGAGTGGATCTTAGTGTTTAGAGGATAAATGATGAAGTGGACTGATATTGAAACGGTCTATCACTCAGTGTAGTTGTGTGAATTGATAAAAACAAGCGAGGAGCTCAAGGTGTGCATAACCTTATGTCGAACTGATTATTGGAGTGTGTCTCAGTGTTTAGAGGATAAATGATGAGGTGGACTCATAACGAGACAGTCTATGTCTATCACTCTATGTAGTCTTGTGATTTGCGAAGGATGCGAGGAGCTCAAGTTGTGCATAACCTTATATTGAACTGAGTTTTGAAGTGAATTTTCGTGTTTAGAGGATAAACGATGAGGTGGACATGTATTGAGACGGTCTGTCACTCAATTAGTCGTGTGAAATGGCATAAATGGAGGTGTGCATAACCTTATATACAACTGATTTTGGGAGTGGATCTTAGTGTTTAGAGGATAATTGATGAGGTGGACAGATATCGAGATGGTGTATCAGGACTATCACTCAATGTAGTCCTATGAATTGTGAAAAAGTGAGGAGCTCAAGTTGTGCATAACCTTATATTGAACTGATTTTCGGAGCGGATCTTTGTGTTTAGAGGATAAATGATGCGGTGGACAGGTATCAATACAGTCTATCACTCAATGTTTTGCGTAATTGCATTCGACGCATGATTGATTCGTGTTGAATCATTTTATGACGATTGTTGTTTCCAGTATCAATAGGTGCGTTCTTTGTTTTTTTTGTTATAGTTAGATGGATGTTTATGTTAGTGCTTGGCGGCGATGTCAGTTTTTAGTGTGAATTGTGAAAAATGTGAGGAGCTGATGATTATCAGAGTGGATCTTAGTTTTTAGAGGATAAATGACGAGGTGGACTGATATTGAGATGGTCTATCACTGAGTATAGTCCTGTGAATTATGAAAACTGTGAGCAGCTCGAAGTGTGCCTTATGTTGAACTGATTTTTGGACTGAATGTTGAGTTTAGACTCTAGAGGATAAATGATGAGGTGGACTGATATCGAGATGGTCTATCACTTAATGTAGTCCTTTGAATTGTGAAAAATGTGAGGACCTCGAGGTGTGCATAACCTTATATCGAACTGTTTTTCGGAGTCGATCTTTGTGTTTAGAGGATAAATGGTGATGGGGACAGGTACCATGACGGTCTACTTTCAATGTTTTGCGTAATTCCTTTTGGTGCGTGATCCATTTTTATTGAATTAGTTTATTACAATTGTTGTTTCTGGTATCGGTTGGTGCATTTGATATTTTGTTGATATTGATCAGCGTACATTATGATTTGGATTGATGTTTATGTTAGCGATGATTGCTTAGCAACATGAATTTTTAGTGCGAGTTGTGAAAAATGCGAGGAGCTCCAGATGTGAGTAATCTTATCAAACTTGTTTCGGAGTGAATCTCAGTATCAGAGAATAAATGATGAGGTGGACTGATATTGAGGCGGTCTCTCACTCAACGTAGTCCTGTGAATTGAGAAAATTGTGAGTGTGTCAAGGTGTGCTTAACCTTATGTCCAGCTGATTTTCGGAGTGGATCTTGGTGTTTGGAGGATAAATCATGTGGTGGACTGATATATAGTCTGGTTTATCAATCAGTGTAGTACTGTAAAGTGTAAATAACACAGGAGAATTTTCTGTGGTGTTACCTTACTCTAATATGTGAAAGATGAAAGGAGGTCGAGACGTATATAACTTATATTTAAATGTTATGTGGAATTTGAAGAGGATTATAGGGATTTAAAAAAGATTGATTAGGCTCCTGATTATGGCACATTAGTAGAATAAGATTACATGTACTTGAGGCATACAAATTCGTAGATTGTACTTTCACTGCTGCCCTAAAGTATAAATAGGGTTGCCATGGGGTTGTTATGTTTCTATCTGATATGATAAAGATGATTCTGCCATTGCATTGCTAGATATGTTGTTACTCGTTAGAATTTTTTTTTTTTTTTTTTTATCGTTTCAAGAAGAAAATTGTTGACCTTACCAATTGCATGGGAATATGAGTAAGGCTAAAGATACAAATAAATCATTGTGAAGTACTCCACAGAACAATAATTTTTTTGTAATTGATTACAACTTACAAGAATGACTTTCTTTCATATTATTATATTCTTGTGTGTTGTGTTTTGGCTTTTGAGAGGTAAAGATAATTTTTTGAGGGGATTAGTTGGCTAAGTGATCAAAGACATCTTGGTGTTTTGATTGAGCAGCAATATTACGTGAAAAGCTATGGGAGCGAGTATGATCATTTAGAAACATGATTGCTCCATTAAGTAAAATTCTTCAAGTTGGTAGTGTTTGAAGTTTGTTGGGAGGGGATCAGTATTCAGCTGGGTGGATCTCAGTTGGCAAAGTGATCAGAGAGATCCTCCTGTTTTGAAGAAAGATGTTGCAAGGGGATCAGTTGGCAAAGTCATCATTGAAATCTGTGTGTTTTGAATGAGCAAAATTGTTGCTTATGAGAAAAGGTAATGGAAGTAAATATATGGTCATTTCAAAACAATCACTGGGCTGCTTCAGTTAATTTTCTTGGAGTTGATAGTGTGTTGAAGTTTGTTTTGGAGTTGATGTGTGCGTAATTTGAACTGGAATTTTTTTTCCTGAGAATGGAGGCTTGCTGAATTTAGGTTCCATCTCCAATGGAGGCAATCAGCCAAATACTTGCTATTGTTAACCTAATGAATTTGTATTATTATGGAATAAAGCAAAATGACTAATTAATTGGTTGTGCTTTTCATTGCAAAGTAGTAGTCATTAGATGCAATTTCTGGTGCAATTTTCGTAATCGGTCATATGGAATCAACCTTTGTGTATTGTTAACACATGGGTAATGTTGTGTACATCCGACCCATCCTTGGCATGCTATTTGCAGGATTCCTTACATTGAGGGCAGTGTTGTTGTAGATGCTGCGTGCATTTTATGTATCATGTGAGAACTGGGGAATTTATTGATGCATGACAGCTAAGGTGTTTTATTACTGACATTTTGCCTGATGGAAACTAAATAAAATTTCAGCCTGTGGATGCAAAGAGTTAACATGCTCATTCCCTTGTGATGCTAAGACACCCTGACAAGTCGTTCTACTTCCCGGTTTTATTGGAGTTCTTTTAGCCTTAATTTAACTGAGAAAAACTAACCTTGCACGAGATGGTCAGATCTTCAAAGAAAGATTGTGTGTGTGTGGGTGGTGGTGGTTACGTTGACGTGTCTTTTTTGAGATTCCTTATTTACAGTGGTTTCTGTAAAGCATTGTGTTTTCAGCATCATCTATTTGTGGGTAAGAAAATTGTGCTGATCTTTGTGTACTTCCTCTCTTACCTCTTTTAAAATAGGCTTCTCAAAGCACAGCTAGTCTTATTCAATGAATTCTTCGTTTTACATATCTTGGGGTCTTAGATTCATTTTAAGGTGTAATGAGCAATCTGAGATGTCTTATATCCACTCCCTCTGTTGGAAGTCAAGATCTTCATTCTTCACATTGCCAGCTTGCCTTCTTTGTCTTCTATGAGGCCGTTTTTGAAGATTAATTGAGCTTCTTTCTCGAAAAGCATAAGGTGCAGTAGCTCATAATTGCCAAGTTATAAGACTCATATATTTTCCAGGGGGAATACATCACTTCTTATTGATCATCTCCAAAGCAATGGTGCGCACAGCTATATACTAATCGATGTTGGCAAGACATTCAGAGAAGCAGCACTTCGTTGGTTCACCTTCCACAAAATTCCACGTGTTGATTCTGTGAGTGTTCGTTTATATATATGTTTTCCGATTTTTTTTCTTTTTCGTAAGAATTTATAATGTCCTCCCTAGTCCATCCTCTGCTCCAAAATGAAATTTCTACACTGACAACAAACTTGATTTTTGACACCAACCATGGGACTTCACTTTCAGCTTCTGCAAAAATTTGCAAATTTCGCTCATGTCAGAGGAAATAGATTGCTGGTTAATGATAAATTGGATACTGGTTATAACTTCTCTTGACTAGAAAACATCTCCTAAAGAGCTTCCAATTTGTTTGAGATGTAACGAGGTCAAGGCTTCCTTGAAACTAGAGGTGTGTACTTTGTATAATGAATCAGGTTCAAGTGTGGTGCTCAACTATGTCAAGCTTTTGTGTCAAAGCAGTTCAACTATAATGATGGTGCAAAGCCCTTTGGCTTTTTTTTTCGTCTGTATATAATTATGTGGTTGCTCGAAATAAGAAAATTTGGCTTGGAGTTATGTCCGACCTCTTTATGTATAGGAGATTTAATTATCAGTTCCTGATATCTTAGGTGTCAGTGATTGATCAATTGCAGGTTATATTGACACATGAGCATGCCGATGCAGTTCTTGGTCTGGATGACATACGCGCCGTGCAGCCATTTAGTCCCACAAATGACATTAGCCCTACTCCAATTTACCTCACCGAGGATTCAATGAATAGGTACGGTTTCTTACAGTAGTGCTCGTTCTCAGAATCTTGTTTGGTGAATCTTATGGGCCATGAGACTTCGCTTCCTCTGATCTGCTTTGTCGATGTTTTAGCAACCTCCATGAATAGAGTACAGCAAAGTGAGCAAACAAAGCCCTTGTCCCAAATGATTTGGATTGGGTAACACAGAATATTTTTTAAGGGAAGGGTAACTCGGACTATGACTTGCCAAATTTGGGACATCAGCTTTGTAATAATTTCCTCCTTAGTGGGCAAGTAATAGTCCGGGTACCTCGGACTACTACTTACCAATTAAGGAGGAAAATTATTTCAAATTTAATGTCCCAAAGCATCTTCATCTGCTCATATTTTTCTTGGTTGTAACTTGTAATCACTTTATATGGAGCTGCCTCCTTTTTAATCATTGTTTTTCATGTTGTATTTGTAGTGAGTGACGTGTGATGTTTGATACTTCTTAATTCTTATGTATACTTTTTCTTACAAATTATTTTTTGTTTTGCGAGAAATTCCAAATAATACCCATGCCATATTCCAATTATTAATTAAAAATAAGAAGTAAAAGTCCAATGCCCTTGGTATGCTAAAAATTGCTAACCACTACTTAATATATCTGAACTATGCCAATTGTTGCATGGTGTATTTTCTTGTCACTATGACATTAAGTAACTTGGAAAAGTCCACTATTTTCATTAATATAAACCTTCAGGCATTCACTACTTAATTGTATGGAGAACCTCTGATGTGCACGTGTGGTAATAACGGAGCTATAGTTGTTTTCCTCCGACCCTCTCTTATCCTTCTATTTGCGGTAGCCCTAAGACACTGGAGTAAAGTTGTTTTGTAGGATGAGATGTACACAAGAGTTGTATTGACAATTTTCAACCGATACTCATTATCGTGCAGTAAAAAAAGTTTTGTGCTGTCATTGTTTTGCTGCTTGTTTCATCAATGTTATGTACATAGCTTAACAGGTTAGGTGTTTCACATTTCATGCCTAGTGCTTTTTGGTTTTTGACGAATAAGTTACATTTGTTGTTCACTCACGCAAGTATCTGATGACATACTTGTCTTTAGTATGAGTAAGGTTTTTTTTAATGTTCCTCCCTTTCATATTATTGGACCCTTTTGACCCTCCTTATGTAATTGTGGCGAATTATCAGTGCCTTTGATTTTTTTTTCAATCAAATAGTATGTACGAGCGAAGGTTTTTAAAGTAAGGGTATTACAGGATTCATTATAGGAATTTTATTTTTGAACAACCTAATATAAATGGGCTGATAAATACGACATGACGGAGTATTTTATTTGGGCTTTTAAGCTCTCCTTGACAGTGGTGTTGGTCCTGGTCCTTTTTTTTTTTTTTTTTGTTTATTATTTTTTTATGTCGTGTGTGTGTGGGGGGGTGTTCTTTTCTTGGGGTAGATTTCCTTTTTTTGTATGTGTGGAGACAGTTTTTTTTTTTTTTTTAAATCATTTTCAGGCATAGAGATGGGCTACAGCTGTATCATGTATTATCAATTATGACTTGTATGAGAGGTTTGGCAACTTGATTGTGGATTGTATCATGGTTTGTTTAAGTATTTATTTGGTTCAAGAGGGGTATCTTTGATGGATCTGCAGTTTTGAGCAAAACTTATACGGGTGAAACCATGATACTATGATAGGCTGCAAATACATCTGATCTGATGGATAGTGAATTAGTGATAGTTTCTCTGATATCTGAATTCTGATTGAATGGAGATAAAGGTAGTAGTTATTTATGTGTAAAGGAGGTTGTTTGATGTCCATGACTCCATGACTATGAATGAATTTTTTAGGGTTCCATGTCGGAGTATCTAAGGAATAATGAGAAGTATTATTAATTGTGGCTATTTAATGAATTTGAAAATCATTTTTATTTAGCTGTTTCCTTAACAAAATTTGGTTTAACATGGGTAAGATGGTTTTTAGTTGTATGCTGCTGCTTTGGCAGACCAGTATATTTGTTTTTAGCTCATTGAAATTTTTTAATTCTATTGATAGACTTTAAAGTCAGTTTTTCGGTGTCTGGCAATACGTGGTGAATCTCACAGCTCGCCTTCTATTCGGCATTGCACATCGAACATAAATCATGTGGCCAGATGCTCACTGTCCTTAAATATTGTTTCCCTGACAGTGTTGGCGTGAAATTTCCATACTTAGTTCAGAAGAAACTTAAAGAAGGACAAGAAGTCAGACGAGTTTCCCAACTTGATTGGAGGATTATTGAAAGTCATCATGAGAAACCATTTGTTGCATCAGGCCTGCAATTTTTTCCCTTACCAGTAACTTGCCTAATCAATCTTTTTTCTTGTTATGGATGTTGGTTTCTTGTCATATTCTAAACAATGGTATTAAATCTAATCGGCGACACCATAGTGCCACCGAATACAGTAATGGACTACT
This sequence comes from Silene coronaria, assembly GCA_028566215.1. Lineage (NCBI taxonomy): Eukaryota > Viridiplantae > Streptophyta > Magnoliopsida > Caryophyllales > Caryophyllaceae > Silene > Silene coronaria. The sequence goes on along the minus strand of JAOWBH010090420.1, from coordinate 5,168 downwards.
GGCCGCATTTGTGGTGCTACACTTCGACCGATTATGAGATCAAAGTCTCAAATTGAGATTTAATCCATGCCGCAAGCCTTCTCCTGAAATGGAAACATTATGCCCCGTTGACGTACTTATACTTTTTTCTAATGCAGGTGATGCACGGTGAAGATTATGTTTCCTTGGGTTTCCTTTTTGGCAAAACTAGTAAAGTTGCTTACATATCTGATATTTCACGCTTTATCCCAAGCACTTTATCTGGTGAGTGGCCTTCAGAGCTTTTTGATGGACTTTGTGTTGCCATATATGTGCTTCCTTACTTTTAAGCGGACTATGTAATATATGCATGAGAAAAACCAGCTTTATTCTTTGTTGGAGGCACTATGTTTTCCTATTTGCAATGAAGCCAAAGACTTCACATTTTTTGGTTCTAGATCATGATGAATAAAGCAAAATTTTTCAGTAAACTATTTCACTTCATTTCTTTGTGAATTTAGTCATTTAGTGTAACCATCAGCGCAATTTTCATTTTAGGTCATTCGGAAACAACCTTTCTCTGCTGTTAACAACAGCAAGTCTCACTTCAGACGGCCTATTCCGTCTGAAGCCTTCAGGCGGAATAGGCTGTCTGAAATGAGAATTAGTTTGTTAACAAAGGGGTAAGGTTGTGTAACATCTGTCCGCATTAACTAAGCTATCTACGGGAGCCTATGAGACACTGGGGTAATGTTGTTATTGTAGTATTTTTTGTTACACGACCCCAAGTTGCCTTATGGAAATATTGTTCAAGTCTATACCTTGTACATCTGTTTCAATGGGATGATGTATATTCTTAGCTGCAATATGATTTGAATTGAATAAAACATGTTCTATTTATTACGGGCATTCTTTGTTAAAGTCCGTAGCTCAGTTCTCATTTCTACAATTTGATCTTTTACAACACGCGTGTATGCATGCATTGTTCTAGTTACCTGACCTACATATTCTCCAAGTTCCAAGCTATTTCTCCACTACAGCTAGTTAAAATAAAGCCAGTGAAGATAATGTCTAGTTAAAATAAAGCCAACGAAGATAATGTATCTTCACTAGGTTCTAGAGAGTTTTAGATACGTAAGAATGTAAGATGACAATGGCCAACAACATCCTTGTAATTGATCAGCCGTCTCCTTTAGTTAAGTATATCTGAGAAGCAAACAAAGATAGGAAGATGTGTATTGTTTCCCTACTAGTATTTTATTTCTTATGTGATACGAGGTTCTTGACGCAGTAGGCATTCTTTCTTGAGCTGAAACTGAATATATCAGCTCTTCTTATCTCTATTTTCATGATGTAATTATGCTTGTGTCTCCATTTGACCTTCGTAGGTACTATACTACTATGTATTATGTAGTCCTCTAATATGCTCGTCCATAATATCTTCTGCATGCCTTGTAGTCATCAGGAGTTTACTCATTCGAAATATCTCCCAGTATGTTATTTGAATACATGTATGGGTGTTGGGCTTAACCAGGGAAGATGATTCAATCATGTTGATAAATCTATTTGTTTGCAGTCATTTCGAAAAGTGGTGGTGGGCAACTGGACCTTCTTATTTTGGATACTCTTTACAAGGTCAGTTTGAGGTAGAGTTGTTTTAAAATATCTGTTTTATAACGTGATTTAAAGTGTAGATGTTTGCCCCCGTCAGCATAATTTATTTCTTCTTCTCTAAGTTTCTCTTCTCTAACCAAGTAAGATGTGCATGGGCTTTAGGTATTATCTATTTATGGCTCATCAGTTTCTGTTTTCTGATTTAGGCAGGATTATTGAACTTGAGCTCCAAATTTTAGGTCCTGGTGTCATTAATCACTCCCCTTGTGTTTCCATTTGTTTAGAAGTTCCATAGGGGTTTTTATGATGTTGGCCAATAGGTATCTTAATGTGAAAATATGTTGCAAGGCGTGAAGTCTAAAACAACAGACCTTTTTCGTTTACGTTCAGCAAGACAAATGAGAAAATTTTTAGGTTCTGGGATGATCCACATTGGGTCATTTTATCCATTTTGTTTGAGCCATAAAGTGAGAGCAGGAACAATAGTTACCGTATGTTCTGTGCAAGTTGGGAAAACATAGTAGTTTTGAGCTTGGATTGTTACCTCCACTAGCCCATTGCATTAACAAAGTGTTTAAGGGTTGCAACTTGCAACAGCTATATACCAGCTCCCTGACTGATAAATGGTTGTTCGGTTGTATGTAGGAACATGTATTGCCTAGGAAGTGATATATCCTAAATTCACGTGAATTGGAAAATCTAGATAGCATGCATATAGGAATTTGAATTCATGTACGAATTGTCACCCGCCTTGGCGCTGAGGGGGCTAGGTGCAATTTCCTCATTGTAGACACTGTAATCCCTAGAAAGTTCTAATTCATGTGAACAGAAGTAACCGAACAACTTACTTCTTTTGCATTTACATGAATTAAAATTAGTGTATTTTCCTAAGGCAACCAAACAACCATTAATGTTGTAACTCAACCCAGGTAACTCCTGAGTTCTCAGTATCATTCTTGCCTCAATATATTAGGAAAGACCCGAAAGAGAGTCTGTAAATCTGAAAGCTTTTCCAAGCAAGTGTTCTGGGATTCTTCATATTTTCAAAAGACAAGGTGATACTTTTGCAACATGTACCAGAATTAGGTTGAGTTTTGCGGTATTTGCGTTTTTCGTTTAGGTAATCTCAAAAACATGAAACATCAGTTGCTGAGTCTGTCTTAATTATTTATTACTCGTATTACTATATCTGGTAATTATCACGTATATGAGACGCAGGTTGTTGGACATGGATAATTTCTCTTACTAAGCTTATTACCAACTTTTTCTTGCAGACTGGATCTCATAATACTCATTTTTGTTTTCCTCAGGTATGTCGTTTGACTTCTAAGATGCATTACCCTTTTACCAGTTATCTTCATTAAAATTTGATGCCCTCAATTTCACCATAGTTACCTTGCTTTTGTCTCAGACTCTTGATGCGGTGAAAACAATCTGTCCTAAACGTGCTCTGTTGGTTGGAATGACCCATGAGTTTGATCATCACAAAGATAATGGATTCCTTACAGAGTGGTCAAAAAGGTAGTGTGGAGTTCAAAGCATTTGTTAAGGCATTTATGTTTTACGGAGTAGGATTTAATGCTGATCCCAACATATATTTGTTTGCACAAAAACTTAATTAACCCCATAATTACATAAAGATTCAAGTTGGTCTCACACCTACGACAGTCTCATAGAAGACTCACTGGTCTTTCTGGGATTGCACTTCTTGCCTAACTGGGATACAAACTTACATACAAGGCTCACAACTACAAAGACGTCTCGTTTTTTTTGTCACGAGTTAGAGATGCCTTTAACTGTGTTTTCCCGTGGATTTTCTCCACGACAATGCATTTTATGAAGAAACATTAGGGCTACATAACAGTCCCTCTGTTTTCAGTACATGGCTAACCATAGGTGGGGCACTGTGATCTTTGACGCATTAGGAGTAAGATTACTGCTGTTGCTACTATAATCAAGGATAACTGTTTATTCGTAATATACGACTCTTTCTCTCAGTAGATTCAAATAATCAGATTGATTAAAATATTGTAATAGTGAAATCTGAAAGTTTTTTTTTTTTTTTTTTTGTTGTTGTTGCATTTAGGGAGGGAATTCCTGTTCAGCTAGCACGTGATGGTTTACGAGTCCCCATTGATCTTTGAATACGGTGAGATGTCCTCGGCAAGGTTGCATTGCCATATCTTAACCCTCAAAAAAGAAAACTCGATAGTGATATTATTTAGAGGCTGGAAAGAACCATCAAACATAGGGTTAGCCATGTATACGAACTGTTTCAAAATAGCAGCAATGCACTAAGAATATCCCGAGTCCCATAGCTTTACTTTACTATTATATAAGTATTATTACTATTGCATTTAAATGTATTTTTGCCATTCCATATTCAATTGATTGATTTCCTGGGTCGCTTGGTGAATTGATGACCCCAGTTTTTACTAAAAGCACTGTTTCTTTGTATGCAAGGATCCGTCCAACTCTATCTGTTGTGAATTTCCAGACATTGCCTTTCAGATTCACTGGGAACATGTCCGAGATATTTTGACACACCTAATGGTAAATGATTTCAAATAATTGTACCAATTTGCAGCAGTCAAATGAGTTGCTCGAGTTGGGGTGCATTCAATAACTATTCAATAAGTGTAAGCTTAAGTTATGAGTGAGTAAGTGTTATTATTCTTGTACGAGACCCTTTTACCATGAGAAGGCTTCAGATGGCCTTATGTGGCCATTTTTATGGTAAAATGTGATCATTTAACGACAAAATGTTGTAACTACTGGTATTTGTTGTTCAGGTAACTTTTTGTCAAAAAGTGGTCACATTTTGCTGTAAATGGGTCACTTATGACCCGTCTGAAGCCTTTAGGCGTAAATGAGCGTATGAAGGGAAGCCCTGTGTTACCCATATCAATAACTATGAAATGTAAAATAAGAGTGAGGGTGACTGTTGAATGTGGCAAGTAAAAGGGAATAAAGATTTATTAGTGGTAAAAAAACTAAAAAGTGGAATGACATGTGAAGCAAGCGAGAGTTGTAGAGTGTAAAAAATTCCTTACTTGGTTGGGAGGAGTACAGTGTACAGTGTACAGTGTACAGTGTAGACATGTAGTAGTAGTTGGTACTTGGTAGTATGAGCATGGCATATTAGCATAAACCAAAATTGGATTCTGAAATCCAAAACAAATCCTATCCAAATGAGAAATAATAATGACTGTTCACGGTCTTTGAGTATTTGACCCTCCAACCAACACACATTAGCATTGCACACCTCATCCCAATCATTGACCGTTGAAAAGTACAATAGGCGGGAATTCCTTTAAATTACCGGTTGTTAGGCGGCCTTTTTTAAGTCTCACCCAGTCACCCGTGCTGCTTCATTTGAGATAATAATGTGATTAATAATTACGTACTTCATTTATACGTTATTCATTTAGATTGACAGTAATCTAGCTTGTTACTCTCTCGTCTGTACTACCTTCACGTCATCCATTATTCTTTTTTTGATTTTGGTCATTGTCTTTAACATCCCACTTTGGTAGATATTTACAAAAATTTAATTTACTTCTTTAACAATTGATCTTTCTTAGGATGGTCATATC
>JAOWBH010090310.1:0-14449 GCA_028566215.1 Silene coronaria | reverse complement strand
TATGTGGTACTTGTGTTTTTCTACATGGTATCCTCTTTTTGAGTTGGAAATATTTCATGGTCTATAATTCTTAGTCATGAGATATTGTCGGTCAAAGTTTATTTGGATAAAAACGTTTGACCAACCGTAACTCTAGCAACAAATTACAAAATTGACAAATTTTTTTTTTTCAAATTGAAGATCTCGTAAAGACGGTCAATTTGAAAGAAAGAATCGTCGCGTTCTAAACCTGTACGCGGTCAAATTTTTTTTTTTTTTTTTTATCAAAAAGAGAGGTATCATGTAAAATTTGAAAAAACATAGATGTACCATATAAAATATCCCAAAATAAAAATTATGTTAAATGGAGTTGTAAAGACGAAAAATCGTAGGATCATGTTAAAATTAAATTAAGACAAACAAATCGTAAGATATTGCTTACGACTGGGATGGCTCACATAAAACCGTAATATCCTACAAGAATTTAACAACAGTGCAGTGTGCACATAGTCATTACATGAATAATAGACTAGTGTTACACGGAGTGTTACGTTAGCTTAAAATATGTAGTCGTCTAGTCGGTAATCCCATTCTAAAATCAAAATGCACGTGGATTCATTCTAAGGAGCCTTCTTGTTTATATCTGGATCTTTAAATAATCTTTACCAAGATTAATGACCATGCATGCATGTTAGCATAATTCTGTTGCAAATTCTCATTTGTTTTTGTAGAATTATTTTGCTACGATATTATTAATATTTACTGCTAATTGCTGTAATCCCTTGAATGGGGATGGTGATTTTCATTGATATTTATATTATGGATACAAAACAGAATATGCTCACTATACGAGATATACACAACCATATTTAGCAATATACAAGAAGCCTAATAAGGAGAATATAATTACACAATATTCACAAATATTTGACTGGCTAACACGCCCCCGCAGTTGGAGCGGTAAGAGGTTGAACGCTCAAACTCCTCCTACCGCTCCAACTGGTACGAAACCGAGTGAATAAATGACGAGGAAATCCTTTAGTGAATATGTCAACATATTGGTTTTCAGATGGTATGTGCAAAACGCGGACTTCGCCCAATTTTACCTTGTCGCGAACAAAGTGAATATCAAGCTCGACATGTTTAGTTCGCTGATGTTGAACCGGATTACCGGATAGATAAACTGCGGAGATGTTGTCACAGAAAACAATAGTCGATCGATGAAGTGGCACATGAAGTTCAAGCAATAAATTACGTAGCCAACTAGTTTCAGCGACTGCATTCGCTACACCCCTATATTCAGCTTCGGCACTCGATCGAGATATAGTAGCCTGACGTTTTGATGACCAAGACACGAGGTTGTCGCCGAGGAATACACAGTACCCGGAAGTGCTGCGACGAGAGTCGGGGCAGCCGGCCCAATCGGCGTCGGAATAGGCCGTGAGATTAATAGACCGTGAGGGCCGTATGGTAAGAACATGATCATGGGTGCCTTGGATATAACGAATAATCCGTTTCAAAAATTGGAGATGAGGGGCACGGGGATCATGCATGAATAAACACACCTGTTGTACATCATAGGCTATGTCGGGACGGGTAATGGTAAGATATTGAAGAGCATCCGCCAAGCTACGATACAACGATGGGTCATCAACAGGAGGACTGCAATCAACACTTAATTTAGAACCAGGGTCCACAGGGGTCGAGCTCGGTTTACACGAATTCATCTTGGCGCGGCTGATGATGTCTTTGGCGTATTGTTGCTGCGATAAAAACAGGCCATGAGACGTGCGACGGACTTTAATACCCGGAAAATGGTGAAGGGAGCCGAGGTCACTCATAGCAAATTCCCGAGATAGGCATGTGATTATTGACGTAACAAAGGAAGCACTTGAAGCAGTAATGACGATGTCGTCGACATAGAGAAGTAAGTAAGCTGTTGCCGTGGATGATTTATAAATAAATAAAGAGGAGTCACACACACTAAGCCCTGAGATAAAATAAATGTAGCAAAGCGATGGTACCATGCTCGGGAGCTTGTTTTAAACCATAAAGAGATTTGCGAAGCTTACATACATAAGAAGGAGCAGACGGGTCGATGAAACCAGGAGGCTGGTGCATATACACAGTTTCTTCCAAGTTACCATGTAAAAAGGCGTTTTTTAACATCCAATTGATGGATAGGCCAAGACTTGGAGACGACAATACTGAGAACCGCCCGAATAGTTATCGGTTTGACCACCGGACTAAATGATTCATCAGAATCAACACCCACTTGCTGTGTTTTCCCATTAACCACGAGTCGTGCCCTGTAGCGTTGTAAGGAACCATCTGCATGAAATTTATGTCGAAACATACACATACAACGGATAATAGATGCATTGTTAGGGCGGGGGACCAAGTCCCAAGTATGATTATCCCGTAAAGCGGTAAATTCGTCCTGCATAGCGCTGTTCCATTTTTGGTCACGGAGGGCAAGGTGTGGGGATTTAGGTAAGGGTGATATGGCAGGGGTAATTACAAGGGCTTTTGGTTTGAAAATGCCATTCATGGCACGGTTCGACATGGTGTGGGTAGGGAGCTTTGGTGGCGGTGGAGGAGGAGGCGGAGAGGCAATGACGGAAGCTGGTGAGTCGGCAGGGGGTGGGGAATTGTGGGCAGGTGAGGGAGCAGGGGAAAGAACAGGGGAGTTGGCAGGGGTGTCGTGGGCAGAGGGCGAGGGAGGGAGCTGGTGAGTGGGGAGGGTCAGTGGTTGGTGGCTGAGGGTCGGTGGTGGTTTTGATAGAGTCATGGAGGAGAGGGTTTGGGGTGTCGGGTGTGGGGTCAAGAAAGGTGTAAAAGTGTGGGTTTGTGCGTGACTTATCTGCAAACGGGAAATGAGATTCGTCGAAGATGACATGACGAGACACGATTGTTTTGCCCGTGGTGAGGTCAATACATCGGTATCCTAGCTGATTGGGAGGATAGCCTTTGAAGACACATTGCTTTGAGCGTGGGGCAAGCTTATGGGGTCGGGTGGCTGTTGTATTTGGGTAACAAGCACAACCAAAGACTCGGAGGTGATCGTAGGAGGGGTGACGAAGGTAAAGAGCGGAAGTGGGGGTTTGATAATTTAGAGTGGTAGTGGGGACAATGTTGTGGAGGTGAGTGGTGGCATGGAGTGCTCCAACCCAGTAATTAGGTGGGACGGAGCCGTGTTGGAGAAGGACAAGAGTGATGTCGTTTAGACTTGTATCATTCTTTCGGATTTGCCGTTTTGTGAGGAGGTGTGAGGGCACGAAAAACGAAAGACCAGGCCGTGTTTGGTAGCGAAATTGTGAAATGATTTATTATTGAACTCTCGACCCATATCACATTGAAATGACTTAATTGGCCTGTTAAATTGTCTTTTAACAAAGTTAGTAAATTGAAGGAATTTATCAAATACTTGTGACTTATATGTAATAGGATATACCCAAACAAATTGAATAAAATTATCGATTAAGACCATATAATATTTGTGACCGTGTTTGCTCGGTATAGGGGACGTTCATAAGTCACTGTGCACTATGTCAAATGGGGCAATGGTTTGAGACGTAGAATCGGAAAAGGGTAATTTTTTATTCTTACTAATGTGACAGGAGGAACAAAAAGAGTTTGGAGATTTGTTACAACCAATACTTTGACGAGACTTTAAAAAATGAAAAATAGATTGTCCGGGATGGCCGAGACGGGAATGCCATATGTCTGCGCCGTGAACAAGAAAAGCTTGAGGCGGGCTGGAATTTGTGCTTGACTGACTCGTGGGAGGAAGGGTGGACACAAGGTAGAGCTCGCCATCACTGTCACTCCGCAAAATCATTTTCCCAGTCGGAATATCCTTCACAGAAAAGACAAACGGGTCAAATTCAACACTAACATTACTGTCTTTTGTAAACTGGCGGACAGAAATCAGATTTTTAATTATATTAGGTGTGTGAAGGACATGGCGAAGGTGAAGGGAACGGGAATTTGTAGGGATAGTAGAGGTGCCCGATTCCGAAACTGGAATACTATTGCCATTTCCGACATAAATAGAACGAATATTACTCGTATTAAACGGGGAAGTAATCATACCTGGGTCAGATGTCAAGTGAGATGATGCACTCGTATCCATGTATCAGGGGTCGGCTTGAGACTGTACAGATAAAGCTTGAAATGCGGCTTGAGACTGTACAGATAAAGCTTGAAATGCTTGACTCAGGTCCGTTGGCTGAGGAGCATCGTTCTCCGTAACAAATGCTTGTCCTTGGGCACGAGGTTGTTGAGGACGATTCTGAAAACGCGGCTGGGATACAGCATGAGAGGGCCATGGTTGAACCCATCCTGGATAGGTCGGAGATGGACAAGGTGGCGGCGTCCAAGGAGACGGCTAAGCAGGAGGTGGGGCCCATTGAGACATGGGTTGAGCACCCGGTTGCAGGGAAGCAGTGGAATTGTTATTGGACCGATTGTTATTATGAGAATTGGCAGAATTATTATTGCGACGATAAGACCGAGTGTTACCTGAATTGCCAGATTGATTATTTTGCTTACGAGGTGGACCAGATGGCGTGGCCTTGGGAGGATGGTCAACCCACGGTTTAGCAGCGGCCGCGGCAGGGGCGACAAGAGCAGTGGCTGAATCATCATTACCAGATTTGCGATGTTGTTCGAGTTCTAGCATGCTACGGGCTGTCTCAAAATTGGGAGAAGTCTGATTGATGTATGATGCGACGGTGTCGTATTCGGAGGTCGGGCCACAGACCAACTGAATGACGAGACGACGTTCGGTGACGGGAGCATCCACATCAGTGAGCATTCCGACTATCTCGCGGAGGCGTTGATAGTAGGCCTCAAGCGAGGGCATATTGGCCAATCGAAGAGCATTGAACTCAGATTCGAGGGCAGCAGCACGAGCCTCTTTGTTGTTTTTGAAGATGTTTTCGACACGAACCCAAGCTTCTCGGGCAGTAGATTCATCCTCAAGAACACGGGGAAGAAGCTCATCGCTAAGTGTACCGTAAATCCATTGGAGAACATGAGCGTCGACTTCACACCATGACTCATAAGAGGCATCCGTCTTGGAAGGGGAAGGAGTGCCATCGATGTGAGGCAAAACCTTATACCCTCGGGCATAGAGTTTGAATAGGCGAACCCACGACGCATATGTGACCTTCGTGCCATCAAAGACACGGACTTTGTGCTGGATGTTGGAAACGGTACACGGGATGCAAGCCGGGTTTAGGGGATTGAGAATCGTTTGACATGGTGGTTGTGCGTGAGGCAGGTGGGTAGTGATATTTCAAAAAATAGCACGAGAATGGAGGCACAGGCAGGAGATCAGAATAGATCGAAATTCTATTCAAGGCTCTGATACCATGCTAATTGCTGTAATCCCTTGAATGGGGATGGTGATTCTCATTGATATTTATATTATGGATACAAAATAGAATATGCTCACTATACGAGATATACACAACTATATTTAGCAGTATACAAGGAGCCTAATAAGGAGAATATAATTTACACAATATTCACAAATATTTGACTGGCTAACAATTACCTTTTACAATGATTATTCATTTATTAATTGATCATTCAAATAAAAAATATTTTTATCTTAAGATTTTTCATGCTACAAATGTGATTTTGATGTTGAAAATGAAAGGGGGTAAAAAGTCTTGGTAACACTAGTTATACCGTTGTATTTTGATGACAATAATTAGCAATGATGAACTATAAATTTAAGTAAGTGCGGAAGAGAAAAATGAACAATGACAACTGAAGACTCCGCCATAACCCCAACTTGGATTGACCCGATCTAGTATAACTTAACCCGAATTTTTATTGTAGCATCCATACAAATTGATTGTTATCTACAAATAACTTAATAATATTAGACCGGAACCCAAAATGAATCGGCCAATCCAAAATGACCCAATCAGAAATTGACCCGACCCGAACCCGACTTGGTCGACCGTTTGCCATGTCTATTATAACCAGTGACTTGCACTTCATTCACAAATAGACCAGCAGATAGAAGTAAATTAAAAATGGGTCGTCATTGGAATTGATATGGATTTTGGATTAATTCAAGTGTCGTATATTCAGATTAAATGGATCCAACGGGTCATTTCAAAGTACAGGTCCGTTTGGATGTGTATTTAACAGAGTCCTTTAGGTTTGAGTCATTCGGATACATGTCATTTAGAAATAGTAAGTTGGGAGTAATTAAGAATCCATATGAGAGTAACAACAATAACATATGGTAATTTATCAAGTAATGATTGCTTATTATATCATAGGGAGTCGTGTCCAACAAAGAAATAGCATATGAGATGGCATAATATGAACCACTCAAGTCCAATCGAACCAAATATATCGAACATTCAACGGTGATTCTTACATGCATTCGTCAAGACGAAGGAAGCACGATGACACATGTGCACACATGGTCAAACAACGGTGAACATTGACAAATGCAAATCAAACCTTATGACTAGACCCAAATATCTTACCAGTGGGGCTATGATAATACTACTTACCCAATCTGAATCTGGTGCACCAAAATCACGGAACAAATTATTATGTACTATAAGTAAAAACTTTCCAATTTTGACACTCAAAACATGGCTCACACAACCTAATCAAAGGCCAAGTAACATCAAGATAGAAGCATGCATGGTCCTCAAAACTTGACCAAAGGCTGAGTAATTTCAAGATGAACACTACGAGTGGAGTCGCTTATAACCCAATAATTTCGAGTTTATATTAGTGGGGCTAAGAGCAAATTTAGTTAACTTAAGGAGAAAAAGGTAGTTGCAAAATTACACATATATACGCAATGAAATATTTTATAAAATTGATATCTTATTAATAATATGTAGAATGTGATTTTAAATTTGTTGTTTTAAGTCACTTTAGATCATTTCGTAACGGATCATTTGGGTGAGATCTATTGTAGGTCCAACAAAGCTAATCTAAGTCCTGGCTCTACAATTTAGGTCAGTTTTAGAGCTCCGGTTAAACTATTAAGGCCAGTCATGCGTGTATCATCTAAAACAAGTATTGTTGTGAGTTTCATGCATGTTCAAACATTTATAATATGGATTAAGTGGTTTTGGGTATGTAGAAGCATTATATATATATTTTTTTTCTAATGAAGCGCGCACTTGCTTAGTCGCATTTACATTGGAGGGGAGAGAAGATTCAAACCTGAGACCTATTGTACACAATATCTCCGTCTTAACCATTAGACTATGACAACTTCGGTTATGTAGAATTATTATATGATGACACAATATAGTTATTATTGCTTCTATAATACATAGTACTATTAAATGAAGGGCATTATTTTTTTTTTTACAGCAATAAACTAGAATAAGCATATAAAAATAAGAATTATTCACTCTTAGAATAAGCTCTTAATTGAAGATTTGAAGGCCTAATTAACAACATACAACTAAATCAGCATGTCAACGTAGTTAACTTGAACCATATGATATCGCATATAAATAACTAGATTTTTCTAATAATAATAATAATAATAATAATAACAATAATAATAATAATATCAACTCTTGAAACCATTGGTGACGATACTTAATTAACAGCTCTTACTTAATAATTTAGTCGTCGTTGGGTGCTTAAAATAATAAAGTTCCATGACTAATATCTGGCTTCAATTCTAGTTATTTTGAGTATAATTAATTAATTATGATGCTTAAAAAAAATATCTTTTTATGGTAAGAAAAAATGATGTCTATATCATGAGGTCAATATAAATGACACCTTATTTTTTTTTAGATAGATTATTTGGAAGTATAACTTAGCTTGTCACAAATACTTATACAAAACAGTCTCGATTATACAATTGATTGAAGTATAAAAAATTACATGACTTAATTTTATGCGAGACAATTTTAATATGGGACGAACTTATTATATTGTCCATTGTCATATTACTCTCGTTTAATGAAAAGTTGTCAATTACATTAAGCAATTATAATTAATAACTATTGGCCGGCATCTCAAAATCGAATATTTATTTTAAAACATTCGTATTAGTTAAGGTGTAGGAGATAGCTGAAATATACGAGACGAGGAAGATTGAGTAGGACTTAGGAGTAGTTATAGTTCTTTACCTTTCGGGTAAGAGTGACGTCAGGAGATTTGCAATCGGAAAAGCAAGACTGAAATGGGCCTGCTCCAATACTCAACGGCCCATCAGGGAAACATTGACAACGTGGCATTGACGATCTCTCGTACGACACAGAGTCAACTCTCCTACTTGACAGTATCGGCAACGGCGTCCCTTCTGGTGTCCCTGGTATCGACACCGAAACCTCACTCCTCGCCTCTCCCATTTTCCGTAACCAAGGTGTTCACAACAGTAATATAAGCAACAACGGAAACAAACTTTTTTTTTTTTTTTTTAAAGAAGGTGGAATTACGTTAAAGCTTAAAGTTACATAATTTGTAGGTTTTTATAAAGTTGAGATTAAGGTGTAGTAAGAATGGTGGCCACAATTATATATAAGTAAAACAAATAATAAAAATTACGTAGAGAAATTAATAAGCTTATATAAAAAAAAATATATGAAACTATAATTTTTTTTTGGGGTTTTTTCGTGGGATCTGGGGGAGAATGCAAGTTTAAGTTACATAATTTAAGAGTTTTTATTAAGGTGTAATTAAGGTGTTATAGATTTGTACAAGAGAGCCACGATTTAAAGGGAAGAAATGCGAGATTATTATTAGTAGTAGTAGTATAGATCAAGGAGGAGGAGTTTATGAATCATGTAAAACCAAAATGAAGATGTTGAATAAGAAATTAAGTAATGAAGTGAGAGAGATGAGGAGATGTAGTTAATTTAGCGAATGAATAATGAGAGTGGTGAGAGTGAAGAGAGGAATGAAGCAATATATGGGAGTGAAAAGAGAAGGGGGTGGTGGTGATGACTCTGGTGAGGGAGGGTGGTCGAAATGAGATTTATAAACTGTCTTATTTAGAAAGTCAAATGTATGTATTGTCCATTTCCAGCATTTTCTAGTTTTCTATGCCCAACTAGTATTTTTATACTACTAATATCAAAGGTGCGTGGTGCCCATTTGGGGGTAGGGGTAGGGGTGGGGGATGCGGCTCGATCGAGTCGGCCCAAGGCTGATCTCGTGCCTGGCCCCGTAATTGAGCCAAATTAGCTCCCACTTTTCCAACCCGTCAGGCGTGACTTGGTCTAGCATCTAGCGAGCCGATTAAGATAAGTAATCCTTTTTTTTATTTGAAAGTTAGAACCGTCTATTATTAAAGTCAAAAGTAGAAATAGTCGGTTGCTATTATGGGGGCGAGTCAGAGGATAAAGCGACGACAAGGGCTAAGTCAATACTACTATGTAAGTTTTGTCTTCAAAAGAATGATGTGCAAGGTATGAGCAACTGCATTTGCATGCGGACCTCTTTGATACGGTTACACTTAGTGTATGGAATCTTCCATACACTACTAATAAAATTTTGACACATGGAATTTGGGACGCTAATATTCTTATTGGAAAATTTTGGAATTATATTAGTTTTAAAATTATAATTAAAAATTCTGTTTACTAAAATTAAAGATAATATTTTATCTTAACAAAATCTTTTATCATAACCAAAAAAACTTTCCACTGACAATTTATGGTCAAAAATTTATACGGTCATTCCGGAAAATTTATACGGCCACCATGAAATTGACAAACATCTCCAAATTTCTCAACCCAGTTTCAATTGGATGAAACTCCGGCACCGTCACTCTTACCCACCCTGCCATCAACACTGCCACGGAAACTCCCTCATCTTCTCCGCCGATGAATCCTTTGAGATGTTTAGTTATCTTCTCCTCCTCCTTCAATTTTTAGAAGTTATGGATGGTGGTTGACTTACGGAGAAGGAGGCGCATGGCGAGGGACAAAGTGGTGGCGGGCGGCGTTTCGTAGGTGGATTAATGGTGAGTTGTGACTTTGACCAAATGCGAAAAAAGAAGTAAAAGCGGGAGGAGGGGATTCTTGGCGAGTCAGGGAGTGTATTCATCGGCGTGATGGTCGCCGACGGTGGATAGGCGGTGTTTGGTGGAGATCCACTGGTGTTGCTGACTTGCTGTGATTGTATGAGAAGTTGTTGGTGAAGGAAAAATAAAATAAAATAAAGTAATAAATTCTATATTTGGAAAAGAATAATCAATATCCTATAATTAAGATCTTACCAAATTTTGGTAAAAAAATATTATTTAATTTTATTTTTCAAAATTTTAGGCTCCTAAATATAATAAAACAAAGTTAAAAAAGATTTTATTTCATAAATCACCATTGCCACATGTCATCTCGGTACTCGCAGTGTATAGAAGATTCTATACACTGAGTGTAACCGTAGCTTTTTCGCTCTTTTATGGCTTATAATAAATAATCTTTTAAATAAGCCAATTGGATAATTTCATGAGAGGTACTCAAAGTTATTAGTTGATATAGATAACTAATGCTATTGCTTGTGAGTTCTCGGATTAGAGTTCAGCTCCCTTACCACAACTCTGTCACTTGGAGACTTCAAATAACTGGAGCCAAGGTAAGAAAGGAGATACTAAATGCGATTTATAATGCTTGCCTCTATTTCATCTGGAGGCAACGAAATCAAAGATCTGAGTTATCGATTCAAAGAATACATCAAAACTACCACTTGATATTGGGCAAATTACGGTTTCTTATCTCATTTTGTTGTCTCATTAACTATATTGGGCACCCTTTTTGTGCTTAGTTATGCTCGTTAAGTGCACAACGTGTTGTATGAGTTATGGACCTCGGTCCCGAACTCGTTATATTGTGACGGTTTCATAATTTTATAATATACTTACATTTTATCGGAAAAAAAAGATAATTCTTTTTCTTGTTTAACATTTCATTCGCTAGAATTAGAAATCGAACAATCATTTTCTAAAAGAAAAAAAACAGAGAGAATTTAACTATTGATTACCATTATGCTTTGGAGTCCCATACAACAAGACTTTCCTACTATATTCTGCATTATTAATAGAAAAAAGCGAACTCTAATTTTCAAATGAAGTTAAAATCGTTTACTAATTGATCTAAGCAATCATATTATTTGTTGTAATGATGTTAAGAACTAGCTAGAAATGCACAACCCTACGCATTACCGGGTAGGAATGAAGAAAAAAAAAAGTTTTGACAATTGACAATTGGTGATACTACGACAACTCGAAATTAGCACTTATCTGCCTTTTTCTTCTTCCGCCCCTTTAGTATTTAAAATATAGCTTGACACTTTCTTAACTCATCTTCTATAAAAGTTAAAACAAAAGTTTTACTTAAGATGACACTATTCGTTTTACGGGTCAAATACTACTACATAATGCCATGGTGGAAATAATGACAAAATTTTTGACATTTTTTAGGCAATAAGTGAATAATATAGTATGTATGTGACCTGTATTAAATTTAGGACAAATAGTGCCCCTAAATGAGAATTTGTGATACTAAAAAGGTGTAGGGTGGGGAATGGGAAGCTCTTGACCATCCAATATAACCTTTGCTACAGATTCTGTAGGCCATGCGCACCATTACACTCAATTATACCTCGTACTTTTTGAACCATAATACTCCAAATTACGTAATATTACCATCTCATGCCGTCTAGGATTAGACTTTGAATTTTTGGTACAAAACCAGTCACAAAAAAGTCTAAGTTTAAAGGTAGGCATTGCCTAGTTTAAGGGTGGAGAAATTCACCAATTTTTTTGAGAGTTTAAAGTGGTATTTACATATTGCATAATAAGAAAGCTAATATTTATACATAATGGAAATTGAACCTCCGACTTCATGGTCGGGAGGTAGATTCTTTGTCATTGGGGCCAATTCTTATTGACAGGATTAAAAGCATTCACTTGATGGTAAAGATCTGAACTAGTTAAATCTTACACAAATTAATTTTGGCTTTACTTTTTTTTTTTTACGTAGTGTATTATTATATATATACGTAGTGAATTTTTTGTTTCATAGAGAATGTTAGAATGTTACTAGTGCAATTGTGAAAGGGTTATGGCATAATTATTTGTATTCAAATTCTGTCTTTTATCAATCAAAGTCACACATCTCACAAAGAAGACATAATTGTATAATTAATCAATACTTAAATGACAAAATCTGATTAACATGATACATGAGGGAATAACTTTCGTATGTTATTGTTCATAGTCCAATATGATTTTTTTTTTTCCTTTCTAAAAGGCAATTATTAATTATGAAGTATATGTTTTTTTTTGAAGGATTTTTAGAGCACTTAGGTTGAAAAACACACTACAAAATTTATACGCTTTCCGCACGTTTGTCTTATGTAAGGAGAAATAATAAAGGACCCACTCTCCATTGGTGGGTTAGTGGTTCAAAACTCCAAACTAAGAACACAATAATATGATTCCTTGACACTAACCAAGGATTTGTGGATTATGTACTAAATATATTTATATTCCCTATGACAAAAATATGTTTTACAATAAATCGATTTGTTACGAACATACGATATAAGCTCCATAAATGGTAGAGGTTAATAAAACGTCACGTTTAATCCTGCTTAAACCTCGTTAGATTTGTTACGTGTGAAACACTTAGAACCCATCGTGTTACTTGTAATCAATTAAGCTTAAGTACCTAGCAGGCTAGCATACCACGATGTTAGTGTTCATTTTATAGGTAACGGTCGATCAAACATGATTGTAAGTGAGTGTATAACTTAAGTGCTAAATTTAGTGAAAAGCCTTTTCCAGATGATATATAAATAGACGTAACAAGAACAATAACTTTGACGATGACAAAGATCATAGGCATGAATTATGAATTCGCTAAATATATACTCCCTAGTTTTGATATTTTTCACAAAAAATTCGACAAACTTTAAATGGTTTATTTAATGTGTTCCTTAGAATATGCATTTACAATTTCTGATCTATACTATTTTTAAGAGGTGAAATTAATTTATTTGTCGTAAGTGAACCTAAAAGATAAGTGTCTCCCTCCCCTTTTCTCGATTCAGTAGCAAAAGATGCTTAAATAAGCTAGTCAAATTATCTTTTGCTACAAAAGTAGGTAGCTAAGAGCTATGATAAAGAATAAATGGTGTTGAAATCTCAGGAATCTTGGATCAGATGAGATTTAGACGTAATAAAGGAAGGATGATTGATGCAAGGAACGTTCAAGTGGGTTCAGGAATTTGGTCATGTGCTTTGGAATAGTGCTTAAGTTAATCAGTATCTTTACTATTGACGTTACTACTATGAAAGTGAACTAACACCGTCCCCCTCCTGAATATGTCCCCCTTCCTTTTGTTCTTAGCATGCGCTATTATTCTATCACAATTCATTCCTTACAAACTGTTATAAGCTTTAGTAAGTAAATAATTGGGAATGAGGGTGTAGAATATTGGAGGTTACAAATTTATAACCGTCATAAATAATGTGTTTTGTATTTTTTCACTAAACCAGTACTAACTAGAAGTATTTTTCTTAACTAGATCGTATTTCTTAGTTTATACCCAGTACTAAATAAAAAACATACTAATAAAAAGGATATAGAGTAAATTCTTATTTATGTAATATATTCCGTATGAAATTTTAGTTTAGGATGAAGACGATTGATGGATATTAATGAGCCTAAAGTTATGTAGCTAAATATGTTACTCCCTTCGTTCTAATATATTACTCCCTCTGTTTTTTTTATATTATTCTCACCTTTCTAGACACTCCATTCTTCCTTCAATATCTCTCAAAATATAAGAGTAAATATAATGAAATGTATACTTATTTAAAAGGTCTTTTCATAAGGAATTTTATTTATGATATAATTTTTAGACTAATATATTTTTATAAAAATGAAAGTCAAAGTCGATCCCACCTCAAAAAAACAAAAAAACGTCATATAATATGAAATGGAGGGAGTATCTTTTATATTATTTGTGAAAGGTATTTGAATCAAAGATATAGAACAAATCGTTTGTGGCTAAAACCCGAAATTGACTCGACTCGACTTGATACTTGAAACAACTAGATGATAAGTGATCTGAAACCCACTCGAACCCCACCCGACTTGACACCAGAAACAACTCGATGATCAGTGACCCGAACCCTGCCTGAACTGATATTGACCTTATAAGACTGATGACCCTACAATATTAAGCATGATTTTGATCAAAATGAAAGCGAAATAGTGTTTAGTTTGATACTGTTGACTTAATAACAAAGTAACTAAAACAAATAATGGTTGAAAGCTAAACATAGTAGTTAAAAATAAACTGGTGCGATAAAGTAACTAGACACGATAATGATCAGACCTAATGTAATACCCAGTATTAGTAAGAGGATTAATTATGCTAATTGGGATTAGTGAGAGGATCATTAGACTTAATGAGAATCCTATAAACCTTACACGAGAGTAAT
>JAOWBH010090199.1:0-14451 GCA_028566215.1 Silene coronaria | reverse complement strand
CATTGTTTCTAAGGGTCCTAAACCCAATGATGTTTGTAACTACTGTAAAGGAAAGGGGCATTGGAAATTCGATTGTCCCAAGAAAGATAAACATAACAAATCTGGTATTGTTGGTGTAGCAAATGCAAATTCCTAGGAAGATGATTATGCTCTTGTTACTAATTGGGTCACCCATGATACTAATGTGTGGATCTTAGATTCTGGAGCATCTTACCATATATGTCCACGTAGAGAGTGGTTTATAAATTATGAACAGGTAGATGGAGACAAGATTTATATGGCCAACAGTGCTGTTAGCAGAATAGTTGGGATCAGCTCAGTCAAGATAAGGACACATGATGGTAAATTTTGCACATTGAACGAAGTTAGGCATGTTCCACTGATGACAAAGAATTTGATCTCCTTAAGTACGTTAGACAGTAAGGGTTTCGATTTTCGAGGTGAAGGTGGAGTTCTGAACGTGTGCAAGGGTTCGAATGTGTTCTGAGAGGTACCAAGCAAGGTACCTTATATTATCTTCAGGGATCTACACTGTGAGGTTCTGTTTCTGTTGCATCCTCAGATGTTGATAAAGAAGATTTGACTAAGATGTGGCATATGAGGCTTGGTCATATGAGTGAAAGGGGGATGCAGACTCTGTCAAAAGAAGATCTTCTGTATGGTCACAAGGTCAAGGATCTGGATTTCTATGAGCATTATGTATTTGGGAAGCTACGTTGCAGCAAGTTTCCTTAAGTAGTGCATATGACCAAGGGCACACTTGATTACATCCATTCTGATTGTTGAGGTCCTTCTAAGGTGGAGTCCTTGGGAGGTCGCAGTTTTTTGTGTCGATTATTGATGGCTATTCAAGGATGACTTGGATTTATTTGATGAAGCACAAGTCTGAAGCCTTTACTCCTTTTAAGCAATGGAAGGCATTAATGGAGAATCAAACTGGGAAGAAGGTCAAGAGGCTGCGAACTGATAATAGTCTAGAGTTTTGATAGTTCGATGAGTTCTGCAAGAATGAAGGGATTGCTAGACATCATACAGTCCGAGATACACCGCGGCAGAATGGTGTAGCAGAGCGAATGAATCAAACGCTTTTGGAGAGGGCACGTTGATGCTCTCTAATGCTGGACTAACTAGAAGATTCTGGGGAGAGGCAGTTAGTACAGCATGTTATCTGATTAATTAGGGACCTCACATGAGCCTGACTCTCAAAACTCCATTTAAGATATGGCCAGGTAAGCCTGCTAACTATTCTATTTTAAGAGCTTTTGGTAGTACTGCTTATTATCATGTAAGTGAGGGTAAGTTAGCACCACGAGCTAAAAAGGGTGTATTGTGGGTTATGGGGTTGGTGTCAAGGGATACCGCATCTGGTCTCCATCTGAGAGTATGGTTATTTTGAGCAGGAATGTTGTCTTTGATGAAATTTTTTAGTTAATCCTACTGTGAAGTCTGTTATTATGTCAGATAGTATTAGTGATAGTATTGATAAACAGGTGGAGTATCAAGTTACTCCTGATGAGAGTGAACCACGGTCAGAAGATCAACCACTACAGTCCAAATCTGAATCTAAACCATCAGGTTCTTTACTACCAGTTCAGAATCAGCAGAGTTTGGCCCGTGATCACTCAATCAAGCCCAATTATGGGAATCCTCCGAACAGGTATGGTCGTGAAGATGAAATGGTGGGTATTGCACTTCAGGTTGCTGAGGAGGTGGATTATGACTTACATGAGCCATCCACTTACAAAGAAGCAGTTATATGTTCTGAATCTGCTCAATGGCTTGCTGCAATGAGAGATGAAATGAAGTCACTTCAAAAGAATCAGAAATGGGAATTATCCAAGAAGCCTTAAGGCAGAAAGACTGTTACTTGCAAATGGGTTTTCAAGAAGAAAGAAGGAGAAACTGTGCTGAGGGTATAAGGTATAAAGCTCGATTGGTAGCTTGTGTGTTCACTCAGAAAGAGGGGGTAGACTACAACGAAATATTCTCGCCAGTGGTCAGACATACTTCCATCAGAGTGCTACTAGCGATAGTTGCACATCAGGACTTAGACCTTAAACAGCTAGATATGAAGACATCTTTTCTACATGGAGAGTTGGAAGAAGAGATACACATGACTCGGTCAGATGGTTTTCTGACTCCGGATAAGGACGACTATGTTTGTAAGCTGAAAAAGTCCTTGTATGGGCTAAAACAATCTCTGAGGCAGTGGTATAAGCGGTTTGACAATTATATGATGAAGATTGGCTACAATAGGTGTCCTTATGATTGTTGTGTGTACTACAGTAAGGCTGCAAATGATTCATTCATCTATCTAGTCCTATATGTCGATGACATGCTAATAGCTGTAGAGAGTAAGTCTAATGTTCGGAAGTTGAAGGGCCTTCTCAGTGTTGAGTTTGAAGTAAAAGATTTGGGTGCAACAAAGAAAATTCTGGGAATGGAGATCTACATGGATAGAAGCAAGAAGAAACTTTTCTTATCTCAGAAAGGCTATATTCAGAAGGTGTTTTCAAGGTTTGGCATGTCTACAGCTAAATCCATGTATTCTCCTAGTGCATCGAATGCACATCTAGCTGTTGCGTTTGCACCTAAGTCAGCAAAAGAGAAGGCATACATGTCGCGGGTTCCTTATGCTAATGCAGTTGGAAGTTTGATATATGCTATGGTCTGTACTAGGCCAGATCTGGCACAATCCGTCAGTGTCGTGAGTTGCTTTATGGGTGATCCAGGTAAAGAACATTGACAAGTTGTGAAGAGGATTTTACGGTACCTTAAGGGTACATCTAATGTTTGTCTCATTTATGGAGGTGATACAAAGTGTTTAGTGTCAGGGTATTCTGACTCTGATTATGCTGGAGATGTGGACAGTAGAAGATCTATGACTGGCTATATTTCACTCTTGCTGGTTCGATTGTCAGTTGGAAGGCTACTTTGCAGCCTACAGTTGCGTTGTCTACTACAGTAGCCGAGTATATGGCGTTGACCGCAATAGCTAAGGGGGGAATCTGGTTAAGGGGTTAATCAATGATTTTGGGTCTACATCAAGATCAAGCTATTGTGTACTGTGACCATCTCAATGCAATCTGTTTGGCTAAAGATCAAGTCCATCATGAGAGAACTAAACACTTTGATGTTAGATATCACTTTCTGAGGAATGAGAAGAGGATTAAGGTGAAGTGGGTACTACTGATAACCCAGCTGATATGTTTACCAAGACAGTTCCGCATAGCAAGTTCCAACATTGTTTGGACTTGCTAAATATCTGAAGCATCTGATTGCCCCGCTGTGGGCAATATCTGAGGGGGAAGGGAGAAGAGTTTCTGGTACATCTGGCACTTATGGGGTGCTTCTGGTACATCTGTCTATCAGAGTGAGGATTCAAGTCAAGGTGGAGATTTGTTAGATTTGTGCCTTGAATTTGATATGTTAGTCGTTGCCGTTTCGAAGAACTATCACCGGAGTCGGGTCAAGGGTAAAATGCCCTGGTGGGGGCTCGGGGGCAGCACCCCCGAAACCTAAATGGTATCCGTAATCTGTTATTGGGTTAGGTTCTGTCTTGGGCATTATTAGGTCATTCTGTATTAGGTCTTAGAGAGTATTATATAAACTCTCTAAACCTCAACCTAGCAGTCATTTATCATTCACTGAATCTGTAATCTGGAAATTCCTCACATATTAATAAAACTCTCTCCATTCTGCCCTGTGGACGTAGCTAACACACCGTTAGTGAACCACGTAAATCTGCGTGTCTTTCTTTGTTGTTCTTTATTTGTTATTTTCTTACTTCTGTCATAACAAATACAATATTCTGTTTTTTTGGTGTCAGATGAGGAACAAGGTAAGTACAATATATGAAAAAGAGGATTTGAACCCATAAATTATTGTCACGATATCACTATCTTGACTACTAGGCTAAAACCGCCTCGATATATTCAGAGAATGGATGATTACTTTTTCAACATTTGCTTGGCTAGCATAAGGTCCAATTTGTTTTCACATGTATAATATGTAACACATTACATACTAATTTGAATGTGATAAATAGTACTCTGTATGAGTAGACAATTTTCAATGACGTATTATGAATTAAGTGGCCTATAAGTAGTGAGCTACTTTCTTATAGGGATGACCTAACACCACGAATAAAAGGGTTTATACCACAATGTTTGTTAGTGGAAGAATAGTAAAGATTCTTCTATTTGCTTTATTATTGTCGTGGCATTAACATAAACGACAGTGACAATATAAATTCTCTTCTTATAGTAGTGTCTATAATTATACCTTAGGTAGCACGGACACGGACACGTGACACGGCATTCCATGAAATTTAGGACACGAGACATGTTATTAAATTTAATAAAAAATATATTATTTTAGTTACAAACGTTCGGTTTTTTTTGTAAAAGTATTTGATATTAAATTTAAATAAGTAAAGATAAAATTTGGCCTTAATTATAACTCATTTTCATTTCTCAGCCAAACCCATATTCTAATGAATCTCTTTCGACAGCTCATTTTTCGTCTAAAGATCATCATTCACCCCAAATGATGTCCAAATACCAAGGACACGCGTCGGAGACGTGCCCAAATACCATGGACACACGTCGGACACGTGCCCAAACAAAAGTAGAAAATTAGACACGACTTTATAGGTGCTCGACACGTTTAGGCGTGTGTCCAACGAGTGTCAGTGTCCGACACGGTGTCGGACACGGGACGACTAATTAAGAGAATTGTTTGTGCTACCTAGATTATACCTCCTTTGTTTCCTTTATTTGTTTGTTTTTGTTAGGAAATGGAGGGAATCCGTACCGATTTTGTTAATATTTGTGACATGTATTTTAATTAATTTTACCTTTTCCTCCACCATATATATTTTTATTCATATTTTCTTGATCTACATAATTTTTAGGGTACATATAATTCGCCCACGTTAGTGGATCCCACAATATTTCGTTTAGACTGGAAATAACCATAAATTTCTTATTTTTTATTTTTGAAATTGTTCCTTTCTTCAGAACCTATTGCGGTTTCTATATTTTCTTTACTTTATCTTATTTTACTTGTAACATTTATTTCATCTCATATTTATGGTAGCAAAATTAAAATCGTTTTTTTATTTACACATTCAACCTTTGAATTTTTATCTCATATTTGGGAAAAATATCCAATACTTTTTTAAAGTAACACAATCAACCTTTTGAAATTTAAGATCCAAATAAAAAAATGTCATTTGATTTGAAGAAGTTATGACAAGGGTAAAGTAGTATTGCCTTAATCAATATAAACCTATCTCAGTACTAACTAATAGTTAGCGATAAATAGGGTATCGAATCCTCAGGGAGACGTTAATAGTCTAATAACCAATTTACGATTAAATCAAATAAGACGAATTCAATTATATTAAAGGGTTTAGGGTTCAGGTTCACTAGCTAGTTATTTGAGGATGTAATTTAACTAATTAAAAGGTCAATTAAGTTGTTTAAGGTCATATGATCGGCCGACTCAAATATGCCACATCTAAACTTAACATGTGGTCGATATCATTAAACTAGTTTATTCAATTGTCATAACTTAGTAGTCTTAACCTGGTCGGTGATAATCCTTATTTGCGATACTAATTAATCAATTATGATCAGTAAATCAATTAATTAGAAGTAAGACAACAATTGAACAATAACCTATGCAATATAACCATCAATTCATTAATTAATCCCCTTCTAAAAACCTAGATCCCATTTCACCCCAGATTAAAGGTTTAGCTACTCATATTAATTAAACTAATAACAATAATATGATAGGAAGCATAATTAAAAGCATAAACAAGATGAACAATAAAGCAATTGAGAAACTAGAATTAAATTAACTGTAATACCTGGTATTATTAAGACGGTTTAAGGACACTTTTTGGATTAGTGAGTGCAACCTAAGGCTTAATGAGAACCTTAATCATCGTATAAGAAAGTAGAGTACTAAACCGAGTAAAAGTACAATGGACATAGTAGAGTTCACTCGGCCGAGTGCTCGAGCACTCGACCGAGTGGAGCTGGGCAGACGCATTATAAACAATGTTGGGATATTATTTCCCTTGGCCCTAAATCTTTTTATCCTTCTCTCTAAAGCCTCCAAAAAACTTTAATCTCTCTCTCTCTCTCTAAAACCCCCCTAAATACTTTCCTTTGGTTTCTAAGCTAGGATCTCAAGATGATTCACCCTCTTCTTCTTCCTTTCACCTTATAAGTCGATTTCTCCTCTTAGTAAATCCAAACTTTTAAGGGTTTTGTAGATTATGTTACTTAGTGATTTTAGTTAGTTTAATGGATAATTAAGGTGTTTTACTTAGTATAATAGTATAGGATGTATGGTTATTATGTGATTATTTTAGGATGAGACGGTTTTATGAGACGGATATTTGTTATCTCGGATTTGCTTATGAAGTATGCTAAAAGGTAGGTTAATACTATTCGGTTTCAATAATATGAATGTTGTATATGTTGCTGATAGTGTTGTAGTTAGTTTCACATGATTAGAGTATTTGCATTATAATATGATTAATGGTTAATCGCATCATTAAGGAGATAATTATAATGGTTGGGTTTGCATTATAGCATGTATATGAAAGGGTTGTTGGTCTCTTCTTGTTGATATAATTGTATCATATCATGATGTTGTGTAATTGGTGTTTGGTCTTACATGGTGGAGGAATTGCATTATAACATGACATTCATATGTCATGAGACGGTTTATATATTTGACATACTATTGTACATATTGTATTATATGTGTTCATGTGGATGTTGGAGGTTGTGGTGGAGATGTGATTGCTATATATGGTTGTTGAGGAGACGTAAGGCGGTTCGGGATACCGTCTTATGCTTGAGTCACTTATTAGAGTTTCCCACTCTAATAGGGATTTGTGATGCGTCACAACGTCTGGTAGGGGTCCGGTTAGCGCCCGGGCTCGCTATCACGGGTGTGTCCAAAATACCTTTTTCGGACTGCGGTTTGGCTGTTTGGTGGGCGGTGCTACGGTGCCGTCACCGGGTTGTGGGTACTGTGGGTGCATCCCTGGTACCGGTGTTGGTGGTGGAGTCGTGGTGTCGGAGATTTGTGTTTATACATTCATATTTGCATTTCATATTCGTACTTATTTGCCTATCATGATCAATTGTTTATTGAAACTAACCGTGTGTGACTATGTGTGAAACTGTCACCTATTTTCGGGGTGACCTGTGTTGATCCTTATGATATTTCCGATCATATGGGGAGCAATTTGATTTACAAGTTTATATACGGCACCGATTGGGGTTCGGGCCGCACTACGGACTTGGAGTCGAGTATATAGTCACTAGGTAGACGATAGAGTGAGTCGAGTTGTATTTAATATTCATTTATTCATTCATGTAATTCACTAAACATATTATTGTATAAAATGCTCTTTAATTTGAGTTTTAAAACACTACCTCGGGAAACCGAGATGGTAACGCCTTTAATTACCTTGTCCGGGTAATTGGGCGTGTTACATTAACAATAATAAGATTAGAGAATAGAATTATCGAACTAAATGAATTTTATAAACTCCATTGTAGATCTGAAAAATATGTGTAGCCAACTAAATCTAAAATTTTTAGGAGTTCTCAAGTAATAAAAAGCGTAGCCTAACAATAGCACACAATTTTTGTATTTATTGTAAACATAACTCGACTTTAGGAAAGTTCCGCGAAAACCTTCAGCATCTAGGTTGCTCGATCGAGTTTTGACATTACTCGATCGAGTACACATCAGCACGACTCGATCGAGGCAATAAAGAACTCGATTGAGGGTCCTTTGTTTCCATCTTTCTTCGTGTTATTCTCTTCTTTTCCCCGTCTTTCTTCCTCGATTCTCGTGTCATTCTTCTAGTACTCCATCTTGCCGACTCTGCGATGCTCCATATCATCCATTTGTACCATGAATGCATCCAATCTGCATTAAAACACCAAATGACGGAAGTATCGATATTCTAGTATAAACGACATATAAGGCCTTGTTCATTTCGGTTTAATTTCAGCTCTCATTTAGCTTACTTCAGCTCATTTCAGCTCAGCCCACTTCAGTTCAATTCAGCCCACTTCAACCCACTTCAACTTACTTCAGCTCAGCTCAGCTCGCTTAAAATTCTGCTCAATGAAGTTTAATTAGCCCAACTCAACCTTGTTGTTGCTGTTGTAGTTGTAGTAGTAGTAGTAGTTATTGTTGTTGTCGTCGGCGCTGCCACCGCCGCCGTCATCGTCATGATCATTGTTGTTGTTGTTGTTGTTGTTGTTGTTGTTGTTGTTTTAGGTTAAAACAATCAAGTCATTGTTACTCAAACTCAGGTCGGGTCAATGTGCTACTTTCGAATATTTGGTGTGATGATCCCCAGTTGCCTTGGATAGTACATACGCAATCAACACAGGGTCTCGAGAGATGTCCCGATGGAGCCCTATCCGATATCTAAGTTAGTACAATATCTTCGGGTGCGTGGTCGGGACCTGGCGTGAGGCTCTGTTTTCAGGGTTATCTTTAGATGATTTTTGTCTTAAATCTAGAGAGAGAGAGAAAGTTGTTCTGATGTGATGTATTATATACATCTTTGGTCTCTATATAAGTTTATTTTCTTAGAAGGCATCTAAGAGAGATATTTATAGAGAATATCTTATGACTTGGAAAGCATTTCAGCCCGCATGACCCGTCAGTTGATGAACGGGCCAGGTTTACTCGGCGTGCCTCATAACCATAAGCTCGCCATATTTCTTTAACTATCTTTTTTCGCACTTCGGTCAGTATGTGAGACGATTTCACACACTTTGAGGCAGTTTAATAATACAAAAAAATTTTTAGTAACACTAAATGAATAATGTTTTTAAATAAAAATAGTCTGTCTCACAGTGTGAGACCTTTTTATTCTATAATGTGTTGTATAATTTTTTTATTGCCCAAATTATTATGAAATCGAAAAATATTAGGGTTATTTAATAAGAATATTTCAAACTATTGACAGTCTTCTCAAGATACTCTGAACTTTTCATTTAATTTCAGAATAAACCCAACTATCACCCTCATCTTCTCGTAATGAACTCGAGTAACCAACTACCTGCTAATCATGTCACTTTTTTTTTAAAAAAAAAATCTCATTATTATCCCTTCTTCACCATTAACACTTTAATCTCCATTAACAACCATCAACTATAAGCCCAACACTCATCAGCACCATTATCAGTTTATCACCAAACTAAACCACCACCGTTAGTATTGTCCATTACCAACCATCATCGACAACTCTGACGAACAATAAAAATAAAAGCCATATTAATAAATTGACCCTACATCCTACCCACCAGACCACCACAAACGAACCACACTACAACAATCCCAAAGTCTGCCACCATTTCTCTACCTCCATCTCAATAACGGCTCGCCGACCAATATACCTCCGTAAAAAATAGGTAGTACTATTGACCATCACAAAAGGTAGCATTAAAACTTAGAATCGTGAGAGGCGGAATAATAGACTACTCTGTATTTATCATTATTTTTGGAAAGTAACTTACAATTTCTTATAGATATATAGTTTTGTGTTGTATTTGAAAGAAAAAAAAATACGATTACTATGACGGTGACGGCGGCGAATGGTGATCGAGGTGCTATGAAAAGGCTGTGAGTGAGAGGATTTAAACAAGCAGAAGAAAGGGGAAAATGTGTGGGATGGTCGGTGCCGATGTTGACAAAGTGATGTAATGGTGTGGTTCTTGGCCGATGTGATAGGTGGGATGAAAGATGAGGTGGTTCTGGGCATGTAAAGGGTTGAAGGGGGAAGTGTTTGAAGAGAACTTATTAAAGTTCAGGGTTAATAATATTAAGGGTTAATTGATGACAATAATTCTAATTATGCGCGTCCTGCTCAAAATAATCTCAACATTACAATAACCCAGAATAATCCTAATTACACCATCATTTAACTCCTATTACCTTAAGTGAAGGGCAACTTGTTGAACAAGTTACTCATTTCACTTAAGTCACATTATAATCCTTTCTTTCCCATTTTACCTCACTTTACCAATTTCATTACTTTCCCAGAAATTAAACCCTAAAATTTACCTTCATCATCGCCAGATTATCTCCATCTCTAATTCACCCATGTTCATCATCTCCACTGCTCTTATTCATCTCCATCATCACTGCTATTCATCTTAATCATAGCCATTGTTGAAGACACAATGGATAAGGTAAATTTAATTTACGGGTTTTTTCCTTTTTCTTTTCAATTGATTTCAATTGTTTTAATCTTGTCTTTAATTGTTATATTTTGATTTCATTTTCTTTATATTCTCGTCTTTTCAATTCTGTTCCTTTGTGTTGATTCTTCTACATTCTTTACATTATTGAATTAATTTTTATTTGATTTTGATTAGGTGACTCTGAAATTTGGTGACTCTGAAAACTTGGTTTGGTGGGTCATTTTCTAAGAATGAATTAGGGTTTGTTTATACTGGTAGGGTATTTAAGATATTTGCTATTGATATTGACGAATTATGTTGGTTTACCCTATTAGAGGAGTGTGATAAATGTGGACCTTTCGAGAGGAATGTAGATGCTATTTTTTACAAAAAACTTGGAGTGGGGTTGGAAAGAGTGGTAGATGATAAGGGTGCTCAGGTAATGTGTGACATTGCTGTTAAAGAGAGAATAGTTGATTGCTATATTGTGTTTTCTAGTGATGTAGCACATTTATTCATTTGCTGAAGTTGGGTGAGGGAGAAATAGATACCTCATCGCTTATAAAGTGCTCTAGGAAGTTGACACTTAGGAGGGGAAAGGTAGACATTAAAACAAAGATTCCAAATGTGGTTGAAAACCAGGGACCACCACTCACTAAAACAAACATTGAATATTCAGAAAAAGATCAAATACACTCACACAAAAAGACAAAAAGATCACAAAAACATCAACCACACTCTCTCAAAAGACTAGAAGTACCAAAGAAACCGTAAAAGAATCTCATCCAAAAAACATTGAACAAGAAAACCAAGCAACTAAAGTTGTTCATAAAAGAAACTCACAAAGACTTTCTCACAAAAATCAAATATTGATCCTGTTGAACATTCTTTTGATTTTAATGATCTAAGGATAATAGATTTATTTACTTAATATGAGGAGGAGTCAAATCTAGCTTGCCTTAATGCTAATGCTGATTATGAGTGGGAAGATTTAAGTGAGGAAGAAGAACTAGGTTATAATCCTGATCTGAACCGTGGATATGATAGTAATGAGGGCAAGGTTGGATTAGTAGACGAGGATGAAAATACAAATGAAAATGAAGACTTCTTAGAAAATGAAGACTACTTTGAAGTTCAAGAGAACTTAATTGAGGAGGTGAATGAGTCAGATGGTAACTAAGATGATGAAGAGGCAAAAGAAGCTAGAAATAAAGTGAAAAAGTGGAATGCAAAGGCTCTTGAAATTGCTAAGCAACTTCAACTGGAAGCCTCTGCTAAACAGTTGACTTGCCAGGAGAATGAGGTGATTGAGGCTAATGTAAATGAAGATACTAGTGAGAAAGAGGGAAATCTAAGTGATTATGACAAGAGTGGTGATGAATGTGATACCCCTGTTGAGAGTGATGATGACCCTATACCTGGTAAAAGAAGAAGAAATCTCCTGCCAGTAGTGAAAGAGAGGAATGACTTTGCAAAGTTAAAATGGAAAGTGAGGATCAGATTCCCTGCTAGAGAAGTATTTAGGGACTCTGTAACCAGGTATGTCATTACACAGGGTAGAAATCTTACATTTGTGGTGAGTGATAAAAGTAGGAGTAAAAGACTAGGGGTAAAGTGTAAAGAAGATTGTCCATTTAAATTATATGGTAGCTGGGTTAACAAGTTGGCTTGTTTTTTTGGTGAAAACTGTTAAACCTTCTCATAACTGTCAATGAACCATGGAGAGCAATAAACATTTGAAGTCTACCTGGGTTGCAAAATAGTTTCTCAATGTTTTTAAAGAAACTTGCTAGCAAAGGATATAATAGAGACTGTTAGAAGGGCATACAAAGTCATAATTAAGAAAGACTTTGCATACAAGATGAAGTACACTGCCCATAAGCTTTTACATGGTTCAATGAGAGACCATTACAGCAAAGTTGGAAGTTACTTAAAAGCTCTTGAATAAGAATATCCTAGATCTGTGTTTAATTTGACCACAAATCCTAATGTTGTCAGTCCAGTTCCTATTTTTCAAAGGTTATTTGTTTGTTTTGATGCACTGAAACAAGGGTGGATTGAAGGTTGTAGAAAGTTTTTGTGTGTGGATGCATGCTTCCTGAAAACTTTTCTAAGGGACCAATTGATCAGTGCAATTGGTAGAGATGGTATTGACCAGATGTACCTTTTGGCTTGGGCTATTGTTTGTGAGGAGGATGGTGAAGACTAGACAATCATATCAGATGAACATCAGGTACAAACTATAAGATTCTTGTATTATATTTATTTCAATTTTTTGCTAATATAGAATAATTTATGCTTAACTTTAACAAGAATTTTCTATGTAGAATATTTTGTTTAGTGTAGCAAGTATGAACTATTAACGGTAACAAGTATTAACTGATCCAAATGTTAACTGTTTTCTGTTTAAATAGTATGAATATATAGGTTTAACTGTAAGAAGAACTAACTATTGAAATGTTTAAGGGTCTGTTATTAGTATTTGATGATGTAGATTATTTGTGGTTTAAATGTAACAAGTATAACTATTGAAATATAATTGTAACAAGTATTTGCCGATATAAACTATTTTCTATTTAACTGTAGAGTATCATCACCATGGTTTCAAAAGAGTTACCTAAAGCAGAGCATAGAAGATGTGCAAGACATATATTTACCAATTAGCAGAAGTCTTACAAGAGAGATGAGATGAAGATGCTCTTTTGGAACTTTGCCAAAGCTTATAATCAAGCTGACTTTGATGAGGCATTAGCTGCTTTGAGAGAGGTAGACCTAAGGGCAGCAAATGCTTTCCTAGCTTGTAAGCCTAATGTCTTCTGTAGGGCCTTCATCAACACACATACAACAAACAATTTTATTGCGAATAATATGGTAGAGACCTTTAATGCTTATATCATTAATGCTAGATCAAAGCATCTGGTATATATGCTTGAAAAAATTAGGACAATGTTGATGCAAAGATTGGTGAAGAAGAAGAAGAGAACAATGAAAGAGTCAATAGCCAATGTGTGTCCTAATATTCAGGAGATTTTAGAAAGAAGGAAAAGGCTGCATTTTGCACTCTGTTGCCATCTAATGCAACTCAGTTCCAGGTTGTAGATGGACTTTACGAGGCGAGGGTTGATTTTCAAGCTAGAACTTGTACTTGCTGAAAATGGGATGTTATTGGCATCCCATGTTCACAGGCAGTGTCTGCCATCTTTGACATACATGCACTAGATGAAGATTATGTCCATCCAATGTAGAAAAGGGAAGCATATCTTAAGGCTGACAATAGGTTAATTGCCCCATGTCCAGGAGAAAGACATTGGACCAATGTGGAGCAGCCTATGATTCCCATACCGATCAAGATTGGACCAGGAAAACCAAGGAAGAAGAGATCCACACTAGGATCCCAAAAAGAGTTGAAAACTGACCAAACATGGAGTGGAGATGGCTTGCTCTATATGTAAGTCAAAGGAGCGCAATAAGAGAAGGTGTCTACAAAAAGACACAGTGATACCACCACAACTTAAAAGAGACAGAGGCAGGCCTAAGGTTGTTAATGTAGGAAATGTAAATAGTATTGCCTCAAGCTCCCAGGCCCATCATGATGTAACTGCCCAACCAAATAGGACTTGGAGGAGTGGAAGAACCATCAAAAACATCTGAACTGATAACTGATCGAACACCCGATATGAATAAATCAAATAATACCTGAAACCTGACTCAATTCAAATCGAACCGAGACTGAATCGAGCTCTATAATAACCCAATGAAACCCTAACTTGACTATATGTAACACCCCTATTTATTCGGGAGCCGTTAGCTAGGCCTCTCAAGTAAATAGAAGTGTTACCATCTCAGTTGCCTGAGGTAGTAAGTATAAAAGACAAATAAATACAAAAGTAATTTAAGTAAATAAGTTTAAATGAATAACAATACGACAATGGTTTTATTACAATTCCCAAATTTAATAAACTTGAATAATAACTTGAATACATAACAACAGAACTAAAACTAATGATTAGACAATATGTAAATGTGGCAATCTAACCTTCAAGACAGTGTGATCTCACTCCAATCCCATCCCCAGCATCCAAGACAGCTTCTCAAATCTAACCTGCTATTTAATCTGCTCCCCAATTAACCAGAAATATTAATTGGTTCATTACAGGACGCCATCAATTAAAGCAGACATCATTTTATTTTGACAGGGCAACAAACACAC
>JAOWBH010090088.1:0-14453 GCA_028566215.1 Silene coronaria | reverse complement strand
TTTCTACTCGAAAGGCTCATAATATTGATTGCTAAACGATTAGTTAAACAACAAATCTCTTATGCAACTATTTGTCCGTGTTTTTTCTTTTTAAAAATTTCCGAGAAGGAATTAATTCATTAAAAGAGCATCCGCATAAACAACATCCTCAATATAGACTTGTAGAGTGACCGACCAAGATCTCTCACCTACAATCCATGGTCTAGCTTGAGGTAACTCATGACCGAGTACCGACCAGTGTTTGGAACCAGTAAAATGTAAAAAAAGTGAAATGCTCGTCTCCTCCTCGCCTCATATAATAAAAACCTTGTACGTGTATAGTATATATATAGAGAGTAATCGAGAACATCCTTCCTTCCTTTGTTTCTTCCTTCCTACTTTGTAAAATCGGCAACCATCTGTTTACTTGTCTCTCCTCCTCCTCCGCCGCCGCCGCCGTCCGATCTAATCCCACCTCCACTCTATCGTACGCTCCTCCGATCCTCATTATTTTCACTCTTACCTTTATATTCATTGCATAAACCCTACTTCTTCTTTTTTAATTTTAATTCCTAGATTCAGATTCCTTCATTTTTCTATCAGATTTACCTCAATGTTACTTACTCTTCATTTCTTTTGCTTTTTATTTGCATTGCCATGGATTCTTCATGTTAATTAGTTTTTTAATTAACTCAAAACTCCCATTTTTTTAAATGTTACATTATCTGATTTTGTTTCATCAACTCTATTATTTGACTTTTTAATTCCAACCCTTTTTGCTTAAAGATATACTACTAATTGTTAACTAACCGCATCGTTAATTACTTCAGTCAAATCTTAAGTATATATATGTAGTTTGAGATGTGATGAGCTATTCTAATTGTAGTTCAACAAGTCAGTGATCCACTGTTTAAAGCTGTATTGAATTTAGGGGATTTCAGCTTCTTCTTAATTTACAAAATGGGCTGCCTACTCTTAATGTGGTCTTCCTTATTTCAGTGATTAATCTGCTTTTTTGCAGTTAGGTTTAGCCGTCTAGGTGTACTAAATTCTGATGCGTTTTGTGTATTGTTCCTGCTGAATTTGCTTTGAATCCCAGTATGAACACAAATTCTTGTTTCAACACACCATTTTCGTCTTTCCAAAAAGACGGGAATTTGTGACCATTTTATGGTCAAATGTAACCACAATGGTCCAGCTAGTCTTACCGCTTATAGTAACTTTGTTTTCCAAAAGTAATCCTGTCTTTTTGGAGAAGACCTAAATGGCTCGTCTTGAGAGAGACCAACTGCAGTATGAATTACACTGCACTAATTTATTGTATTCATTAAGATCCACCATAGTATTCTGTTTTTCATTCACTGTAGAATTAATCTGTGCTCCTCTACTTGCAAATTGATACTTGTACTAATCTAATTGACTACTTTTTTGTCTATTTTTTGCAGACTCACCAGCTCTGTACCTCAAAGATGAGTGTGGTAGGATTTGATTTTGGTAATCAGAGCTGTGTTGTTGCCGTTGCAAGGCAAAGGGGTATAGATGTTGTCCTCAATGACGAGTCCAATCGGGAAACACCTGCCATTGTTTCCTTTGGTGAGAAGCAGCGGTTTGTTGGCACAGCTGGAGCTGCATCTGCATTGATGAACCCTAAAAACACCATTTCCCAGATTAAAAGACTTATTGGCCGGCCCTTTTCTGATCCTGAGCTGCAAAGGGATATCCAAACGGTGCCATTTACCGTCACTGAGGGGCCAGACGGCTTTCCCTTGATCCATGCAAGGTATTTGGGGGAAACCAAGACATTCACCCCGACTCAGGTATTGGGTATGTTGCTCTCCAATTTGAAAGGCATAGCAGAGAAGAACCTGAATGCTGCTGTGGTTGACTGCTGTATTGGAATCCCAGTTTACTTCACTGATCTTCAGAGAAGAGCTATACTAGATGCAGCAACGATTGCTGGTCTACATCCTCTGCGTCTAATCCATGAAACTACAGCTACCGCTTTGGCCTACGGTATCTACAAGACAGACCTGCCTGAAAATGACCCTATAAACATTGCGTTTGTAGATGTTGGACATTCAAGTTTACAAGTGTGCATTGCTGCCTTAAAAAAAGGTCAGCTTAAGATCTTGGCTCATTCATTCGATCGCTCTTTAGGCGGGCGAGACTTTGATGAAGTTCTTTTTCAGCACTTTGCTGCTAAGTTTAAGGAAGAGTATAAGATTGATGTGTATCAGAATGCAAGGGCTTGCCTCAGGCTTAGAGCCGGCTGTGAGAAACTGAAGAAGGTTTTGAGTGCCAATCCTGTGGCTCCATTGAATATCGAGTGCCTAATGGACGAGAAGGACGTCAGAGGAGTCATTAAGAGGGACGAATTTGAAGAAATTAGCATCCCAATTTTAGAGCGGGTGAAGAAGCCTTTGGAAAAGGCTCTTGCAGAAGCTGGTCTTAATACTGAAGATATTCATACTGTTGAGGTTGTTGGCTCAGGTTCCAGGGTTCCGGCCGTCATAAAGATCATGACTGAATTCTTTGGGAAGGAACCTCGGCGTACTATGAATGCCAGTGAGTGTGTGGCAAAGGGTTGTGCTTTGGAGTGTGCAATCCTCAGTCCCACTTTCAGAGTCAAAGAGTTTCAGGTATTGAGTTGGTCATTTGTTATCGGGTGCTTTCTATTTCCAGTGCTTTACTGCTATATTTATAGTCTAGTTACTGACTTTTGTGGGAAGGATGCATCATCAAGCCTCAGTACTTGATGATTAGCATAAGTTTACGTATAATGCTCTTGGGTTCTTCATCAATTGAGCATGTGTATATGCATGCTTAAAAGTTGGTCTATTTCGGAAAGTGTTTATTGCTTCCCCGTACTTGATGATTAGCATAAGTTTACGTATAATGCTCTTGGGTCTTTATCAATTGAGCATGTGTATATGCAAGTTTAAAAGTTGGTCTATTTCAGAAAGTGTTTATTGCTTCCTCATATTCTTTTGTTATTTATGTCCTTCCGTTTTCTGCCTTTTGAAAATTATCTCGACTTCTGAATGATGGCATTCGTTTTCTTTGTCCAGGTTAATGAAAGCTTCCCATTTTCGATTTCAATGTCCTGGAAAAATCCTGCTGTTGGGGGCCAAAATGGAGCAACTGAGGGGCAGCACAGCACTGTAGTTATTCCCAAGGGAACTCCTATCCCTTGCTTAAAGGCGGTTACAATTACAAGAACAGGCACATTAGCTGTCGATTTGGAGTATTCCGATGTTAGTGAATTGCAGGCCCCACCCCAGATTAGCACGTATACGGTTAGTATTCATTCCATTAGTGTTTATTATACATCTTGTTCATGTCTTTAATATATGCTCCCTCATCCCAATATAATTTCAAAATAAGCGATGGTGATAAAGGGATGTCAGTGGGGCGGGTTTTGGCGGGTCTCGCCCCGCACTCGCCCCAAGTGGAGCGGGTGCGGGTAGTGATTTGGCGGGCGGTGGGGCGGGGATGGGTTTCAAAAGTGTCATTCGTCGCGGGTGCGGGTATCCTATGAGACCCGTCCCACACCCACTCCGCTTATACCCGCCTTACTCATCTCCAAACCAGCTATAATAATTAGGAAGTAATAACTAATTAACTATACTTTATAAAAATTGAAATAAAATTTATAATTTAAAGAGGATAAAAGCCTAAATCAATCCAACATATCCAATTGGGGCATGTGTTTCATTGTTTGTAAAACTATTTTATGTTTTGAAAAACTTATGTATTAGTTAATTGAATAATGTTAGACCATTTTGCGAAACTTATTTGTCTAAGTTGTACGAGAGTACGAGACTAGTATGTTTTAGATTTAAGATTTATATTTTTAAAAATTGTTTTGCGAGGTGATAAATAATTTGGCGAGTCAACGGGTCCCCGTGGGGCGGGGATGGTTTTGAAAAGTGTCATTCGTCGCGGGTCGTGGGGCGGGTGTGGGTACACATTATACTTCGCGGATGCGGATGCGGATGCGGGTGCGGGTTACCTCTCCTCCGCACTCACCCCGCCTCATTGACATCCCTTTGGTGATTTTATAAATGTATGCAATTTAATGGAATGGAGGGAGTAGTTTAGTAAGAAAGTACATTTCTAGAACCGTTGTCTTTTAGACTTTTGCTGTTCTGTTTCTCATCTCTCGTCTAGTCATTTGCCTAGATTGATATTTTTTTCTTTTTTAAATCTTTGTTTCTGTTGGTTGAATGAATAGATTGGTCCTGTCCAGTCTGCTAAAGGTGATTCTGCAAAGCTCAAGGTTCGAGTAAGGCTAAATCTGCATGGTATTGTATCCGTGGATTCAGCTACGGTTAGTCTACTGCTGTTGGTAGATAAACAATTGTTTTAGTATTATTCTTCTTTTTTCTTTTCTTTCCGCTATGCATGTGAATGCGCCTCTCTTTGTGAAAGTCTTGCTGAGCTTATCAAATTTTCTCCCAGCTCTTAGAAGAGGAAGAAATTGATATTCCTGTAGTAAAAGATGCTGCTAAGATGGAAACTGATTCTCCAAATGATGGAGTCACTCCTGAAAGTGATGTGACTATGCAAGATGCCAAGGGTGAAAACCCTGCAGCAGAAAATGGCGTGCCTGAGTCTGGAGAGGCTTCTGCGCCTGAGGTTGAACAAAAGCCAGTTCAGATGGATACAGATGCTAAGGTATTACTCTGGCCGTTTTTGTTGTGAACATCTTTAGCCTAAATTCTTTGAATCTGATGATGATGTTTTTGTAAGGTTGTATGAGATTCTGAATAGTGATCTTGCTTGGGAACATTAAAAAAAAAAAATGAAGTATTTTATATTTCAATTTTCTGGTATGCCATATCATTGCAAATTGAGTATGTTATATTTTTTCTTATTAATAAATTATGAAACTAATGAGCTTGGTATTATCATTTATCAATCTTGGTTTGGACCTGATCTCATAATTGGTCTGACCTTATCACCACCTTTGTACTGAAAATGCGTCTAATACTGCCTGTAGTTAAGCCTTGATGGCTCAGTGGTGACTTGATGCCATGGCCAATATTTGATTTGAGGCCAACAAGGTCTTAGCCATACGGTCATGATGGACGATTGGTCGTAGGATTGAATTCCCTTCCCCTTACATTGTAGTGCCCTTGTAGTGCTGGGACTAAAAGAAATTTAACGCTTGTAGAAGAGATGTTCAAAGTGGTACACTTTTTGAGGACTTAACACTCAAGCTTAGGGATGCTAGGGCGTCCTTTTACTCCGAGGCATGATTTGGTTGTTTCTCACTCGCTGATTAAGCTGTAGTAGTTTGTATTGTAGGCTTTGGTAGGGTGTCCTCTGGGTTGACATACAACTTGCACTATTATTTATGGTTGTACACCGAATCTCATACAGTTATGTGTTTTGCAGACTGATGCATCAAAGAAGAAGCTGAAGAAAATTACTGTTCCTGTGTCAGAGGTAGTCCATGGTGGACTGTCTAAGGGTGATGTAGAGAAAGCTGTTGAGAAGGAATTTGAAATGGCCTTGCAAGATCGCGTTATGGAAGAAACTAAGGACCGGAAAAATGCCGTGGAAGCGTATGTTTATGACATGAGAAACAAGGTATATGATAGCATGTGTTTATTTTCTGTGGAGTCACATGGGACATGTTTATAAGCTCATTTTTATTGCTTATCTAATATGTTTTACTCCCTCTCTGTGTTGTGATGTCCAGCTTAATGACAAATATTACGAGTTTGTCACGCCTTCAGAAAAGGATGAGTTCATTGCTACACTTCAGGAGGTAGAAGATTGGTTGTACGAAGACGGAGAAGATGAGATCAAGAGCGTCTATACCGCTAAGCTTGACGAGCTGAAAAAGGTAATGCATTTAGGTTTCTCTCTGCTGAAGATTCACTTGTTTCCCTATTCTCCTGTTTCACATCGAGGGAAATGGGGGTAGTAAAGAGCCTTTTTTTTCCTTGGTCAAAGACCGTTAGAGCTGCTATTTCTTCAAAATAGTGAGTAATTGATTATATTTTGGGTAATTCCTAAATTGCAGAAAGGTAACCCTGTTGAGGAGCGTTACAAGGAGCATATGGAGCGGGGAGGGGCCGTTCAACAACTTGTTTATTGTATCAATAGTTTCAAGGAAGCAGCAATGTCCGCTGACCCAAAATTTGAACATATTGAGCTTCCAGAAAAACAGAAGGTAGTATTGTGCATAATTTTATTTCGAATGTGATATCTGTGTATATCAGTCATGTGATATAAGCTTCTGTGAACGTTATTGTGTGTAGGTTGTTAATGCTTGTGTTGAAGCTGAAGTGTGGTTGAGAGAGAAGCAGCAGCAACAAGATACACTTCCCAAACATGCAACTCCTGTTTTGAGGACAGCTGATGTGCTAAAAAAGGCAGATGAGGTTAACAGGTATGTATCATTGTTACTATATGGATTATTGTTCCCTTAAATTGTAAACACCCATATTGTGTAGCCGATTACGTCACTCGGAACTTTGGTTCTGCCTCAGGCAGCACAACATATCTAAATGTTCATGGAAACATGTCTTAAACAAAAATAATATATACAGAGTATATTTTTATATTTAAAATATCTGAAGTCTCTACCGTGGAAAATAGAGGGATGTTTGTGAAAAAACCCTCCATTTCTTTGACATCTTCCACTTTCTAAAGGGGTAGCTATTTACAAATTTAATGTACAATGTTACCCTCATTCTCTTTGTGTTGCCCCCCACCCCGCAATTTGCGGGAGCCATTGAGGCACTGGGGTAATGTTGTTGTTGTTGAATGTACAATGTTACCCTCCGCTTTCCTACCCATCG
Organism: Silene coronaria; assembly: GCA_028566215.1. Classification (NCBI taxonomy): domain Eukaryota; kingdom Viridiplantae; phylum Streptophyta; class Magnoliopsida; order Caryophyllales; family Caryophyllaceae; genus Silene; species Silene coronaria. The sequence continues at coordinate 7,659 of JAOWBH010090088.1, read as the reverse complement.
AACAATAAAGGTGGTCTAGGGTTCGGGTACAATTCCATATACATGTCCTTGAGTGCAGTATGAGAATTTATTATCTGAAGTCCCATAAGTCGAGAGTTTATTATCATTGACGGTCTATAATTGAGTTTAAGGTTTATACTCCAAACTTTGACGACATTCTTACATATTTTGTCGCGTGTAAGAAAACAATTTGTTATTTGGAGCTTTTTATAGTAAGGCTTTTTTGGATACAATTGAAAGGAGGGGAGAGGAAGGGAACACAATGTTTTTTTTTTGATATTTTTTTATGTTGGATATACTTTGTATATATATATATATATATATATATATATATATATATATATATATATATTTTTTTTTTTAATTCGGCTGGTACTCTGGTAGAATTGGATCTCTCCCTATCCATCCAACCCAATTATCTATCTAAATAGGGGAAACGAATGCATCCTTCACTTTCCCTTCAAGTGAACAAGGGAATCCTGATTCATCCAAATACCTTCATTCAAACAAGGGGTTACCAATTACAACATATTGTCTAACAAACGGGTTCTTGGTTACGGACTTACGGCTGATTGATTTTGTTCGACCGTTTCATTTATAACAGGTTGTGTAGACCAATAATGACAAAACCCAAACCAGCTCCACCAAAGCCTGCAACACCTGAGCCACAACCACCTCAAGACAAACAGGCTGAGTCTGCTGGTGGTGAAACCAATTCCGGTCCAGGTGCCAGCGAGAGCAATGAAGATCCAAAACCAGAGCCAATGGACACAGAGAAGTCAGAGCCGGCTCCAAGTGCAGCCTAATCTGTCGGTGACGTGGATTTTTATCCGCAGACTCATCGATTTCTCTTGTTGGAAACTCTCCTTTTTCCGATTTGAGCCCAAAGACGCTTGCCGGGGGCTTGTGGAGATTTTTCATCAGGCCTTTTTGCTTTTTTATATCTGTAATATTTTATTCTTAAAAGGGATTGCTTACAGCTACTGTTTGGCGGTGTCCCCAGAAAACAGTTTTATGGATGCGTTCTCGGGGAGCGATGTTTTGATTAGTAGGCATCTTTGTTAATGTTATCTTCAAGATTTCTACAATTTCTGGAAACTAAATTGAGCCATAATATGATGTTATGATTTATGCACTTGGAATTACACTGTCTTGGTCAGTCGTCTCTTTAACTGGGCATCTTTGTTAATGTGTTATCTTCAAAATTTCTACAAATTTACGGGAACTTAATTGAGCCACATTATGCAGTTGGAAATTGGAATTACACTTTGTGTTGATATTTCGTCTCTCTAATTTGTCGCTATGTTTTGCCAGAACTACGGGAGTCTCATAGGAAATGGTTCACACATGTTCAGCAAGTTGTGCTTATGATGTTACACTTAAAATTCATTTATAAGATAACGTACAATAATAATAACAAACGGAGAATACCTGTTTTGCTTATTACTCCATATATTTTTATTAGACCGGACAAAATAAATTCAAATCTAAAAAAAATCAATGGTAAATAATTGAATTGATGTTCGACCGACAACTCGATGTGAGTGGATTTGCCCAAACAGGTCAATTGGATTGGGTAAATTTAGGTAATAAGAGTTATGTTTAGGTCGAGCTGGGTCATTTCGGGTTCAGATCAACAATTATCAAGTTATTTATGTCTAATACTCAGTGTGCAATAATAAGCATTCCAAGTTGGGTTATATTGGGCCGAGTCAATTCGGATTCCGATCAAGCTCGAGTCCAAGACCGTCTACCTAAACTGAATGGCATCCATATTATTAGTTCTACGTGTAAACGTCCAATATTAAATCAAGTCCTTACAAATCATACGAATATCATCTAGAACTAAGTAAAAATTGCTTCGTCCCTCCTTCACTTTTAAGATCCTCGATCACTTGATACCAATCGCTCTCGAGCACGGCTTTTCATAGACCAACATCATGAGCTTTCCGCAATCCTTCAAGTGCCTCAACCGCTTCCGCTACTCTTGGCTCCCACACCTTTCTCTGTGGAATTTTACTAGAATGTATTTTGATGACAACCGTTTTCTTAACTGGTAAACTTAAGAGAACTACGGAAAATAAATGCATTCTCATAACCTTTACATACTTAAAAATTTCGCGCCCATGAACTTTTAACACATTGACTACTCCACAACTGTTATCATAAGATACGACAACGGTCAAGGAAAAACGATTTCATGTAGTTAATGGAAAAAAAATTGATTACCATTAGTAAAACCCAAATTTCGAGTAAACAGTTAACAATCATTCAACGCAATACATTATTTGGTCGATATGGTCGGGTTCTGTTCACTCCATGCATTTTTTGGAGTCTTGAATGGGACTCACTGGACATATAAATAGCATTTGTCCACTTTCCAACATTTTACCCTTATTTGGTCTCCAATCCATAATGTTTGGTCTCTAATTTCAGCAATTAGGGCTAATTCTATTAATAATTGATAAATTAAATAAATTATGACAAATAATTTTAGGTATTTGATTAGGTTTGAAGGGGAATAAAGAAGTAAAATAAGAGTTTAGTAATGCGTTAACACTAACGATTATACACAAAAGTTATTGTAAAACCATCAATTATCTTACTTAATTATCCCTGCTAATAACCTCAACTAACTATCATTATTGTCTGATATGGGCATCAAGAAGACCTCATAAAGTTGACCCGACCTGAATAGTCCGATTCGAATAATGTTATAAACTGAGATGTATGTGAATATCGTAATATTGTATTTCCGAATCGTGCATATTACAATTGTGACAAGCTACATATATAGGATATGATGTACAAACAGCTATTAGCTATAACAACTACAATTTCTAATATGGCAAGGAGATATATCTGCCTTAATATGAGCAAAGAGCCGTTGAGTGTGAGTGAGGTGTTGGACCTCGTAATATCCCCCTCAAGTTGGCGCGTGGAGACTCGAAACACCCAACTTGGATAGCAAGTCGTCAAAGGATGTCCGGCCAAGGGCCTTGGTAAATATGTCAGCTAATTGAGCCTTGGTGTGGACATAACATGGACGTATAGTAACGTTAATTATTTTGTCCCGAATGAAATGACAATTGACTTCAATGTGCTTAGTTCTCTCGTGAAAGACTGGATTACGAGCAATGTAAAGAGCGGATTGGCTTTCGCAAAATAAATCGATTGGCTTTTCATGTTTGATGTCGAGGAAGGATAAAAGCCCTTTGTGCCACTTAAGTTCACAGACCGTATAGGCAATAATGACTCGGTATTCGGCTTCGACGGATGACTTTGAGACCGTTGTTTGCTTGACCAATCCGCGTTGGGAGAACTGCCGAGAAAAATAATGTATGCGGATAAGGACCGTCTACTCGTTGGGCAGCTTGACCAATCTGCGTCACAATACACGTGTAATGATAAGCCATTTGCAGATTTGAATAACAGTCCTTGACCCGAATTGTTCTTGAGATATCGAACCACCTGTAAATCGGCTTGCCAATGGTTAAGGTGCGTGCATAAATTGGGCAAGTACGTGGACGGAGTAAAGGAGTTCAGGCCGAGTAGTTGTGAGATAGACCAGTCGGCCCACCAAGCGATGATATGGTTGTGGATCCTCTATCAAGGAGGAAGTGGAGCGAGAAAGTCGATGATTCGGTTCCATGGGTGTGGTTGCTGGTTTGGAGCCGAGGAGTCCAGCCACACTAAGGATATCAAGCGCGTATTTTCTCTATGAGATAAATAGGCCGGTTTGATTACGTGCAATCTCCAGCCCCAAGAAATACTTTAGGGGACCGAGGTCCTTCATATGAAAACAAGTACTTAAATAATTCTTGAAATTGTCAATCACAACAGAGTTGTTCCCACAAATGACAAGGTCATCGACGTAGACAACGACGTGCACCTCGGGTCCAGTTTTGATGATATAATAGAGCGAATGATCATAAGGACATTGTTTAAAACCATATGATTTAAGAGCGGAAGCAAGCTTTTCATACCAACATCGTGGTGCTTGTCGGAGTCCGTACAAGGACTTGCGAAGGCGACAGACTTTACTCTTGGTTTGAGACGTGAACCCGGGAGCAGGTTTTATATATACTTCTTCGTCGAGATCGCCATGGAGGAAGGCGTTGTGTACATCCATTTGATGGATATCCCAACGTTTAGTGGTAGCGATGGCAAGGAGTGTTCGGACAGTGACCGTTTTGATAGTGGGGGCAAATGTTTCGTTGTAATCTACCCCTTCGACTTGTCGATTTCAATATTACCATCGACATTGTATTTTATTTTATAAACCCATTTCGATCCGATCGCCTTTTTGTGAGGGGGACGATCCTTAAGTGTCCAAGTGTCATTTCATTCAAGAGCATCGATTTCGTGCTTTATTGCGTCCCTCTAGTGTTGTACCTGCATAGCTTCATGAAACGTACTAGGCTCGTAATTTATAGTCACGACCGACAAGAAACTTTTATGGTTAGTGGAAAATTTCGCATAATTAATTAAGTGAGAGAGCGGATATTTTGTACCTGAAGATGATGGAGATGTAGTGATAACATTTGTCGAGGGGCGCTTGGAGGGTTGAGCGAAGTCTTTGAGACGAGAATTTGGTATTTTTATTCGATACCCTTTTCCCATGTCTGTGTGTTGGCTTGGGTTGTCATGTGGGGGGTCCAAAACTTGTGAGTCATGGGTGGCTGATGTGGTTCGTCGGTTCGATATGGTTGGGTTAAATGGAAAAACATGATTTGGGGGAGTTTCGTGGTTGGTGGATATCGGGTCAGAAGACGAGAGAGTGGTGGTTGCGTCGTGGGTGTGAATGGTCGTTGTCGAGACACGAAGATGATCAAGTGGTGTTAGTGTATCGTCGAGGAATGAAGAAGTGTCTTGTGGTAAATTGTTGATGTTCATGGCTTGATATGGGAAGTCGTATTCAACAAATATAACATCGCGTGAAGAAAAATAAGTCCCAGTGTCTAAATCGTAAGCCCGCCACCCCTTTTTGCCAAATGGATATCCCACAAAGATGCACTTTGTCGTGAGTCCGATTAGTATTCTTGTCGTGAGTCCGATTAATATTCTTAGCGTAACAGAGGCAACCAAATGTCCGAATCTGGTTCATGGGTGAAGGTTTATTAAACAAGACTTCGTAAGATGTTTTGCCTTTGTGAATGGCGGTCGGGGTTTGATGTGCGTATTTGGTTATAATTCTCCCCTTTCTTCTTATGCGATTTTGATCCATTTTTAGACGGTTTGCTTGTCTTTACTTGCATTTTGCCTCCTATATTCCCGTTCTATGAAATTGTCTCATCTTGTAGAGTTTGAGACGGAAATGAGGAATTGGGAGCAATGAGACGGTTTTGAAGATAACATTAGGAAGAAGGAGGAATAAAGCTGAAAAAAGGGCTCTTAGCCGGTTAGCCGGCAGCCGGGCCACTGAGTGGGAACCCCCACAAGCCAAGACAAGAAGAAAAGGAAGAAATCCAACAGAAGACTCCCAGCCGGTGTTGCCACCGGCAGCCGGTAAGCCGGTTGGGAGCATGAGGAAATGAGGAAGATCGAAGAAAATCAACACGAGCCTCCCGGCCGGTGGACCAACCGGCAGCCGGTCCACCAGCTGGTTACACCTGTAGTCAAGTTTTGAGCAAGAAAAAGTCAGGAGCTTCCCATCCGGTTGACCGGCTGAGGGTTAAATTCCGCATTTCCATTTCTTTTGTAATTTTTGACCTAATTATTGTAAAAGTTATAAATACCCCTCCTTAATCAACTTCTTTTAATTGTTTGACTAAATTGAGACTTAAACAAGCTAGGTAGTAACCCTCGCCATCTTCGCGTTCGACCTCGATTTATACTACTTAAATTGAGTTATTTACAAATTATTTTTGATGATGGGAACGAGGACAAAACTCACCATCAAAATGGCGCCGTTGCTGGGGATGGCGTCAGGTTATACTTAGTTAGTTAGAGTCTTAGGCCTAGTCTTAGTCTAATTGTTTGTTTGCTTGTTTGAGTAGTGACTTGTTTCTTGTAGAGTGAGTGTGTTATTGCTTATCCCTAGTGCCCAAAAAGCACTAGGAGTCTAACGGGTTGTTTAAGTGAATGCCTAGAGGAAACGGAGACGTCTTGTTCTATAATTTCGACCCTGAGAGACTTTTTCGAGTTTTAAGGGCAAGAGCACTTGGAAGAGTCCGAGATTCTACTTCAAGAAAAATAGACCACGTTAGAACCTCATCTCCAACTCACCTTGAAACCACAACTCAAGAACAAAAAACCACCACAATTGATCCATTTTTAGAAAACCCCTTCTATAGCACACAAACACCTACAACTACACCACCAAGTACACCAAATACAACACCGTACCACCACTGGCATCATTGAGATCACACAACATACCGAATCCGGATGATTCTTCACCCCCCATCAATTTTGGGACTCTACAACCAAACAATTTTAAAATTCACCCAACCCAATTAGGAGTGATTAAGAGGGTTACTTCATGGAAACCCAAATGAGGATACTCATGCCCACTTGAGGAAGTTCAAAAACAAGGCGAGGGCACTGGGGCTCATGAAAAGGAACGGATTACCGGAGAACACATTACGCCTTATTCTCTTTCCGTTTACTTTTGGCGGATAAGGCCGATAGGTGGTTGGACAATCACACACCCAACACCTTTATCACTTGGAATGACTTTCAAAAGCTTTTCTAGAAAAGTATTACCCGACCTCCAAAATCGCAATGCTCCGAAATCAAATCACTACGTTCCAACAAGAGAATGGAGAGTCCCTAGGAGAGGCATGTTTCCGGTTCCAAGACCTTGCTAGATGCCTTCATCATGGCATTTTGGGGTGGTATGTGTAACACCCCCATTGACCGGGAGGCCACGAATAAGGCTATTCCGAAGCATGAGGGTGTCACAAGCTCGGTTTTCCGAGTACATGCGAACAATTCAATCCGAAGCAATTAGCATAAAGTTATGAAGTAGATTCGTACATAGATTCAATACTAAGTACTACACACTAAAATCCAGTTGTCATCTTCTAGACATACTCATAAATCTCAATACTACAAGTCATCTTGCAAAAGAGTGGTGACAAAATGTAAAGACCGGTCCCCAAGCTACGAGCCCGCATGCTATGTATGAATGCATGGATACCTGTCAAACCACTTCTCCCCACATGGTCGGAAATTACCATGTGGATCAACACAGTTTTTTCAAAAATCGTTAGTCTTGTTAAATCAAAGAAATGCTAAATATGTGAGATGATATGAATGCAACATAGAAACAAGTAAAGCATACCGTACCATCTCCTCAGCTCCAACCACACCGGTGACGGCATCGCAACACCGTCACCCACAACCCGAACCGCAGTCCGAAACAAGTATCGGGACGCACCCAAGTACGGGCCCGGGCGCTAACAGGACCCCTGTCCGACGTTATGGCTCACCGTAAGTCTCTCCTTCCTCAAGCCATTAATGTGCACATCTCCCTTTGGGCGGGAAGCCCTAAGGGACAACTCAAGCGTGAGACGGTCTCCCAAACGTCTCACGTCTCCTCAACACCACCATAACTCTCATACTCCCTCCGAACTCCATCAACATCATAACTATGCAATACCCCAAGATGTGCCAAGCACACCTTGGTACAAACATCATAGTACACACATAATA
>JAOWBH010089978.1:0-14454 GCA_028566215.1 Silene coronaria | reverse complement strand
TTTTTCTGCAACTGTTTCAGTTTTGAGGGCGAAACTTTTTGAAGGTGGGGTAATTGTAACACCCTGTATTTTATTAAGTTGGATAAAATTCTTTTAGGTTCTATTTTGAAATTAATTATGCCATTTAATGATTTCCGTTTATTTTACGAGTCCTTTATGAAAGTCAGACCTGAGTGGACTCGAGATGGATTTGGGAAAAAGTCATCCAATTAGCTATTTTGAGTTATTTCGCTAAATTAACTAATCTCTTTTAAATCCGCTAATTTAGAAATATCGCTAATAATTCTGATTCGAGCTATTATTGTATTATTTACGTTAACGCTCTGAATTTATTTTATTTTCACTTATTAAATTTATTTATTATTGACTCCATTTCATTTCTTAGACTTTCTCTTAAATCGATTTAATTTAACTCGAGACGGTTTACAAACTAGCTAGATTACTTAACGATGAAGAAACGTACGTATAATAAATAGCTAGCAAGCTAGCACGTCACTCATTTCTAACTTTTCCACCGCCTTATTTCGTCCTCTTCTTCTCTGTTCGTTCTTCTTCTTTTTCTTCTAAGTTTCAATTTTTGTCCCAAAAATTGATTTTATCGCTCCGTTTCTCATCCGTTTTCAACGTTTTTCGTTCTATGGTGCTCCACTCATCACTCCCTTCAATCCATTGTAAGTAAAAATCATTTTCGTTACCGATTTTTAATACCCAATATATATTTTAAGCCTTATTTATTGTAAGGTGGTTGTAGGTGCTGAGATGGATGGTTTGGTAGAAGATTTGTACGTCATAGAGGACTAGTTCGTTCGGAAAAAGGTAACAATGACGGGTTACTCGATATTACTTATAAAATATTTTTATTTTGAATGTCGGTTAGTATGTGATATATTTATATATATATATATACACACACACACACACACACATATATATATATATATATATATACACATATAGAGTGGAACGAATACTTAGTGATAACGGTGAGAACGGCCCTCCTCCCTTAGATAAGAGTGGAACGGCTGATATCAGCTATTCAATTAAACCCATTAATTATATTAATCAGACCCAATGTTTCCTTCGTTTTGGTGTAAGTGTGCAACATGACAACATCCCCCATTTCTTTAATTAACCAAAGACAATGTCATTTCCTTTGCCAATTTCGTTTCAATTCACCATTGCTGACCATTAAATTCAACAAGAGCTCAAGTAATCAGAGCTCGGGCAAAAATCGCATTAATTAAATAAACATCAAGCCCATTTACCACACTCATCCTCTTTCGCGGATCCAATTCTTAGGCTCGTCTGTCGCCGGAGCTCCGACGACATCCACACCGGATGAATTTTCATTCCGACAGAATCATCACCGTCGTTAACCTCAGCAGTGTCAGTCCACGTCGCACCACTAGAGATCTCCTCATCATCATCGCCACTTTTCTGCTACGAAATCAATTTGGACCGACTCAACTCTTGCTTAATTCATTATTAAGAAATTATGTTTGCTCTCTCTGGATTTATCGTTATCAGATTATCTCATGGAATTGCAACTTTGCTATTGAGTTATGAGTATATAATTTAATTATGCGTGTGCTTTATTATGCATTGACACTTTTACATTATAAAACCGGTTCAGTTTCAATTCGACTTAAAAATAAAATCGCGGATATTATTTTGACTGTATATCTTGCGATTGAGGAACGTTTCATAAACTTTATGGTAGCCTTGGTAAATCAATTTGAGCTACACAAAATTAGTGTATCGGGGTTCTATATTGATGTATCTCAAACCAATTTTTATGTACCTTGTAATTAATTTTGTGTATCTATGTTAGATACACTAAAACAATGGTTAGATACTTAAAAAATTAGTGGAGATGCATTGAAATAGACTGGAAATCAACAAATGGGAAGAGGTGAGGTAGTTGTCGGCCGTGACTCGTGCTCTGACTCGGCGCCTGTTGTTCACCAATTTGACCAAAAATTCCCCAATGCCTAACCTCATAAAATCCCATGAAACATCATTAGCAGCGGCTCAATCGGGGGTTATGAATAGTTCGATGACGCCGTCGACGGGAGTCTTAAAGCAGTTTGCGGTTTGCCGGCGTCATCTAGATTATTAGTAGAAGTGGAGCAGCGTCGCCGATGGGTCATCCTCATAAGATAGTCTGGCAAGTCCAAAACTGAAGAGGGTGCACGAGGTCATCGACGTTGTCGTCGAAGGAGGCACAAGAGCTCGACCTTTGCTGTTCGTTGGGTGGCTGGAAGATGAGATTATTGGTGGTGGTGCTCTTTAATCACAATGAGGGAGAAAATGTAAGTTTGTTGTTTTGATTTTGGGGATGTACAACACACGTGACAGCGTGAGTGTTCATTGAGTTGGTAAACTTAGTTCGTTATCACTGGGTGTTTGTTCTTACCGGATCCTAAAGCTAATTAGTCAGTTGCATAGTTGAGACAGTGTATACTGATATTTGGAGATGATTGAGACGGTGTATACTGACCTATATGGATCATTTGGGATACTAATTAGTGTCTTTTATAGTTGAGATGGTATATATTGACATATATTGATTATTTTGGGGGTGCTAGGTAGTGAGTTGTATACTTAAGACATTATATGCCGATAAATATGGATAATTTTGGATACATTTACTTGTCCATTTCGTTAAACGGAAGTGATATATTATTTATAGACTTGCCTTGCTATATTTATATGTTCTTGCAGGTGAGACGGTAAGCAGTAAGGGTTATATATGTACTTTAATTATATTGGAACAGGTACAGGATGCAAAATAGATTATACGACCAATATAGGGTGGTATTTTTATATTTATACGTGTTGTTTAATTCCCGTATTGTGAATTTGTATCTTCCCTTAGAATGTATGGTTACTCCATGTTTGTTATGGAAGTAAATTGGGTCTCTATGTGTGTATGTGTGTGTGTGTGTCGTCCTAGTGCTAATCAATCCATTTGTTTTGATCTAGTATTCGAATCACGGTACGGTTATGTTCTGAGTGATGGGTTTAAGGTTACTCGACCTTGGCACGGTTAGGTACCAGGCATTGGGTCTTATCACGATCGTCTCGTATTCGGACCTTTGTTACGGTTATGTGCTAAGTGCTGTGTACGAGATTACTCGACCCTGGTATGGTTAGGTTCCAGACTTCGTGTCTCAGGTTTGCGGGTTTTATCGCAATCGCTGAATCGGGGATCTGTTTTGATCTCGAGAGTCGGTGTTGAACCTCCGGAGATTCAATATGGGCTTAAGCTAATGACGTATATTATCGCAGCCTTATTGGAGGGTCGTGGTTATTTTAATAATGGTTGATTGACATTAGGACATTGGGACCGGTCCAGTACGTCATTTTGGTTATGGGTTTTCCTCGTGCATTCTTTATTGTGATGTCGGTTTTAGTCGTAGTAAAGTGGGACACGTTATATCTGTTTCCATTTCGTTATCACATGATTTATTCGTATGTTGTATGTTTGATAAACTGATCTGCATTTTATTGTACTTATGTTAATATATTGTAATATGGTTGGAAGGACACCTGAGTTACTCCTCGCTGACTATGACATTCATTTTTATGAATGACAGGTGACATGTTGGTGGTATATGCTAGGGGTTACAAGACGAGTAGCTAGCGAGCGTTGCCGAGGCAACAATACACCCTTTTGATTATCGTTCGTGATTGCATTTTCTTAAATTTGGAGGGATCCGAGATCCCTTGTATATATTATTCGTATTATGTATTTATTTTATAAAAGTAGTAATTAGATTAAATAGTTTTCAAACGTTTTCAGTGAACTACGTGGCCGTGCCTCAATGTTTTAATAATTTATGTATTTTTCGCTGCTAATTATGAGTTTATTCTTTTGTATAATCGTGGGGGTTCATAGCTATCAATCTGATATCCTCTGAAGATACAACTGAAGTTAACACTGAACTCTTATTATCAGTGGGCACTGGAAAGAAGGGTAGCAGCAAGACTAGTATGGGAAACAAATTGATGGGAATTTCAGCAGGGTGCTTGGAGTCAAAAGGTATTACTCGCAAGGGAAAGTAGATACAAGATGGAAGTGCTTCTTTAAAGCCTCTAGAAGAAGTTATTAAGGCAGCTGCTGGGTTGGAGAAAGAGGAAAATGCTGGAAAAGTGGATACCCAGGATAAGACTGTAAAACTCTTTGACATTCCTCTAGTTAGGAATAAATCCAGGTTGTTTGCTAATATTGAAGTGGGTAGTGTCTCTGATGGGTGCATGGGATTGGGGGATGTTTATCATAAGACTGGTTTGTTGGCTACTCATTAGGAAGTTATTGCAAGTGCAAGTGCAAGGAAATGTTCTACTGAAGTGAATGATATGCTTGTTCCAAGTGAGGTTGTGAGCTCTATAGGACATGCAAAGAAATATCTTAAGAGGCTAACTAAGCGTGGATGCGTGGGCAATGAAATACATGAGCAACAAGAGATCAAGAAGGGCTGTAGTTTTTGTCTGGTTATTGAAGACACTGACATGATGGAGTCGAGTGACTCATGTTTTGAACATGATAAGGATGGCTTTGTGGAGTTGGGCCTTCACAACCTCCTCTCATGCCATGATTGGACTGGTTTGGAATTGTAGGGGTATTAGTAATATGCTCTCCTCTGCAATTCCTAAGATAAGAGCGTTAATGAATAATATATCGTATATTTTTATTTTCTTAATTGAGATTAAATGTAATGGTAGTAGTATTAGTTCTATGTTTAGACCCTTTGGTTTTGTAAGCCATGTGGCTGTGGATGCGGATGGTAGATCGGATGATTTGTGGGTAGGGTAGCGTAAGGAAGCTACGATGAGCCTTATAAGGTGTAATAAATTTGTGATCCTTCTAGTGGAAAGTATAACAGTCTTTTGTGGTATCTTGTCCTCTTCTATGGAGCTCCTAATGTTTGTTTGAGATCATATGTCTTGAACGAGCTAGAAATATGGATGTATAAACTTGAACATTTGTTTCTCATTATCAGAGATTTTAATCAAGTAGACCTTGCGTGTGATAAATTAAGTAATAATAAAAACCTGATTGATGACGTAGCTGATTTCATAGAGTGGAAGATAAGTAATGAACTCATTGATATTCCTTTTAAAGGCCCGCAATTTACATGGTGTAATAATCGCAAGGGAGAAAAAAGAGTGTATGAGAAATTGGATAAGGCCTTGGGTTCGAACGATTGGCCGGAACTTTTTCCAAATAATGGAGTTAAACACTATCCTATACAAATTTCGGATCACGCTCCGTTAGAATTAAACTTAAATCTCATAAGGAATTCTAATAAGAAGCCTTATAAGTTGGATGCTTGGACCTTGGAATACGAGGAATGTCTTTAGGTTATAAGAGACACATGGCTTATTAGAGACATGGGATCACCTGCTTTTCGAGTGGTTAAGAAACTTTCTTGTACGAGACATGAGGTTAAAATGGGCACTGCTGAAGCGGAAGGACTGGACTCAGAAAGTCAGAAATGGGGAGATTTTGATAAAAGACTTGAACTATGGAAATGGATATTAAGGAAGGAAAGGATGATATGCATGTAAGTGTAAATGAGGAAGTACGTGAATTTGCGACAGCTATAGCCGTTTTTTTGGAAACAAAGGGCTATAGTAAAATGGATGGTTGATGGTGATACTTGTACTAAATATTTTTTCAACTGGGTGAAAGGAAGAGCGGGAAGAAATTTTATTCATGGTATCAAAGGGGAAGATGGATCATGGATTTATGATCCTATTGGGAATGCATTTCAGAAGAATTTTACCGATCTATATAATCCGATAATGGATAATACTGGCGAGAGAAATGTTAACATGTATGAGGGTATAATACACAACTTATCTTGTCGTATCCCAGCTAACGACGCTGACTTTTTGGAAAAATCTTACACGGCTAAGGAGGTGCGACGGGTTGTCTTCCAAATGGGGGCTCTCAAGTCTTCGGGACCGGATAGCATTCCAGCTATTTTTTATCATAAGTGTTGATTCATGGTTGGAAAGGATGTTACTAAAGTAATCCTGTCAATCCTCAACTCGCGGGTAGTTTTACGAGAGGTAAATAGAACTTTTATTGCTTTGATTCGTAAGCGCGACAACTCTGAGGGAGTGACTGATTACCCTCCGATTAGCCTGTGTAATGTTATTATGCGGGTCATTACGAAATTCATTACTAACCGACTAAGCCGTGTAATGGGTTATTTGGTGAGTGAATTTCAAAACGCGCTTATCCCCAAAAGGCAGATCATTGATAATATTCTCTTAGCCCATGAAGTGATTCATAAGATAAATTCTCACAAAAAGGGAAAACATGGGCGATTTGCGTTCAAGGTGATATGGTAAGGCTTATGAATGAGTTAGGTGGGATTTTCTTCGAGCTGTTCTATGTAAATTTGGCTTCCCCGACAAACTGGTTAAGCTTATTATGAGTTGTGTTAGTACAGTCATGTATGAGGTTTTGTTTAATGGAACTCCTCTCCAACAATTCCGTCCAATGTGTGGATTACGACAAGGTGACCCCCTGTCTCCGTATCTTTTCATTCTGTGTATGGAGGTTCTGTCATATAGTGTTACTTGTGCACAGCAGATAAGCCGTATCAAGGGTATAAAACTATACAGAGAGGTGAGTCCTATGACGCACCTATTCTTTGCAGATGACTCGGTTTTCTTTCTACATGACAAGGGAGACTCAGTAAGTCTTCTTAAGGGTATCCTTGATAACTACTGTCGTGCTTCGGGGCAGATAATTATTGAAGGGAAATCAGGAATTTTGTTTAGTCGAAGCACAAAGCTTAGTTTGGCGCGAAGGTGCTTAAAAACGTTTACAATAAGGAATAACAAGGGAATTGGTAAGTACCTTGGTATGCCGACCGAGTTCTAAGTCTCTAAGAAGGAATTGTTCGAAGGCTTGATACAGTTGATAGAAAGTGTTATAAGGCGAGTTTCTTCGTGGAATGGGGTCTTTTTTGTCACCAACTGGAAGGCTTATATTGATTTCTTCTGTCCTCTCAAACCTTTCGATTTTATTTCTATTGGTGTTTAAGATACCGATAAGTGTGGCAAATAAGATCAATTCAATTTTGTCACAGTTTTGATGGGCAAGGAATAAATTGGGTAAAACCATTCACTGATGTAGTATAAATTTTCTTAGTCTTCCAAAGAGGGAGGGTGGCCTTGGTATTCGAAATATTGAGTGTCTAAACCAAGCCTTACTTGCGAAACATGCTTGGAAACTAATATTAGAACATGAGTCCTTCTTTGGGCATGTGTTTAGGGAAAGTTATTTGGGTCGGAGGTCTTCACTGAGGAGACTAGGATTAAGAATAAAGGGAGTTTGTCATGGGGTTCCAGAAGTATTAAACATGGTCGTAGTATTTATTTTAGAGGAAATTGGTTGGAAGTCCCGGGTTAGTTCTAACCTAAATATATGGAGTTCAAAGTGGTTAACAGTGCCCACCCGGAGCCAAAGGACTGCTACTTATCTTCAGAGCATCATTATATGATGAACTTACGAGTCAGGGAGATTATTCGGAACGAGGGTGGATGGAATGAACAAATGGTTAATGACATATTTAAGGAGGAATATGCGAAAAGAATCACTGCTAACCCCTTGTCAACATCGAGGAGTATGGATGAGGTATATAGGTTGCATATGTTTAGTGGGGATTACATGGTAAAGAGTGGATATGGTATAATTTTTGAAAAGTTCATGAGACAAAAGGGGTCGGACAAGGATAAAACAAGGGTGGGAGCACATGAAAAACTTTTTTGTATGAATCGATTATGGCACCTACCGGGACCTCAGACGTGGAAAATCTTAGTGTGGAAAATTCTTACTAATACGCTTCCGATAGGAAGTGAGTTTGTAAGGAGACGTATGACGTTAGCAGCTGAATGTCACATGTGTGCTGGGGAAGAAACATATACCCTAGAACACCTATTTAGGGATTACTACTTGGTGAAGGGGATTCGGGCTGCATTGGATCTGGGTTTTAATCTAGAGTGCGGGTTGAGTACTAGTATTGGGACTTCGATTATTAACTAGATTTCGTATCTAGGTAAGTTAGAGGAGGGTGAGCTATGCATTACTCAGTTTTTGTCGCGTTGTGGTGTTTATGGATCCTACGCAACAATGTTGTCTTTAAAGGGGGAGTCCTTTTTCATTCATGGGTTCTTTAGGTTGTGATCAAAAACCACCTCAACGGCGTCTATGGCTACTAAGTTAAAGGATAAGATGAGGATATGGGAAAAGCCGCCTGAGATGCAGGTTGAAATTAATAGTCAGATAAGGATTCGGGAAAGTATCCCTTTCTATGTGGTCGGAAATGCTGGAACGTGTAATATGGTAAGGGTAAAGGTGGATGCTGGCTGGACTACTTCTTATAATGCTGCAATTAGATGGGCTACTTTTAATGCTTTGGGAGAAACCACTTTTGAAAAAGGCGTTAAGACTAAAGTTGAGTTTGAGCGTTGGGGATACGTTTGGTTTTGGAATGGGCGCAAGATTATGGAATAATGCATCTAGACGTCTCGTCAGATTGCCTCCAAATGCTCGCGGGAATTGAGACCCAGCAACATCTTATTAAAGGAGTACTGAACGACATCGCTACTCTCTTTTCTGGTTTTCATTTTTTATGTTTTAGTTTTTTCCCTAGGAACTTAAATAGGATAGCTCATGGTTTGGCACGCCAAGCCATGGACACGTAAAACACCTTTCTTTACTTTTGCCAAAAAAAAAAAATCAAAACCTGTGCAAGTTGTTAACAGAACATTCATAAATCTCATCCTCCTGATCCATCACTAAGCCATCTTTCGAGTTGGTTACAACCTAAAATCATTCTCGTACCAATCATGATTGGCAAATTATATCCTACACCCATGAGTAGGGTGCAAGATACTCCCACAGCAGTTATAGGGAAAAAAATTAAAATTTAACTACTCGCCACATTACTTATTCAGTTATGTTTCTTCTCCTCTTTTAAAGTACTCAATTTATAAAATTTAAAATTCTATGAATTTATCAAATTCATAGATTTTATAATTTTTACTCAAATGTATCAAGTTTATAGTTTATATAATAATCAAACTAAACCACCAAATTCACTAAACTTGAAGTGGTGAATATAATAGTGTTATAGGATGAATATCATACTACATGACACGTATTCATCAAATTATACTATGATACTCACTGAACTCAGAATGAATATAATAGGGTCGTATGGTGAATACCACACTAAATAATCCATATTCGTCATATTACATTATCATATTCACTAAATTCAAAATGAATATAATAGTGTCATAGGTTGAATATCATATTACATATTCATATCATATTACATTATCATTACTATTATCGCCTTCGCCATCGCAATGTCCCCATGTTCATCTCCCTCTTCACCATCATCTTCATCTTCATCTTGTGACATATATTCTATAGTCAAATTCGTATCGACTTCATCATCTCTTAATGCATCATCGGTATTATTAGGTTTCTTATTCAAAATCGGATCTTCATTGTTTTGATTCAAACATTTTTAGCTCTACATTCTTCATCACTATCGTTGTTTCGCACATCAATACTGCATCATAAATCATAAAACAATTAGATATATTCACACTATACAGTTGTTGTATTCACAAGCCAATTGATTTCATTTTCACACTATTTAACTGTCATATTAATAAAACAAATAGACAATTCACACTACACAGTTGTTGTATACACAAGCAAATTGTTATCATATTTGCAAATGTTCAACATTCAGACCATACGTGTGTCATATTCATACTACATAACTATCACAACCATATTCACAGCATATGTATGTCATATTCACGATAAAGAACAATCATATTCACAGAATCAGATCACGTAATTTTCAATGCGTTAATGACATATTCAAACCGTATGTCATTCATATTTACTGTTGTGCGATATTCAAAATTTATATTTATCATATTTACAACATAGAACTATCATTGTGACATAGCTTGTTAACTTAATTGACATTATTCACCCAATATATCATTCATATTCATAATCGTTCCATATTCACAACATATATGCTGTCATATTTTTACTAAATAACTATCATAATCACCAGTAGTACTTCATTCACATAAAGTTGCACACATATTCACACCATTTTAATTCACATCAGCATGTTGAGTTGTTCGATATTCAAAATTTATACGGGACATATTCACCTTACGTTTAATAACTCATTCAACTGATTGATTACACATTCAAGCCATTTGCGTGTCATATTCATATATTCACAATTTATAGCTATATTCAATGAATATTCACTGTTTATAAGAACATTATTGTCAAAAAAACTCACTGTTTTAATCCTTTGTGGCTTTTGATTTTAGGATAACCTATAATCACCTAATATAACAAACTAACAATCAATGATGAGAGAAAAACATAAATTTAATTGCAATTAACAATCAATATTGAGAGAACATACCTGATTAACGATTAAATACGATCAAAAGTGCATAATTTGTTGGGTTATGTGAATATAGAAGGAAGCGATTGAAATTGAAGAAGAAATTAGGGTTGAAGTTTTGAGTAACTATTATTGGGGAGGGAAGAGAAAAATAAGAATGGGCTTTGGGCAGTTCTATATTTAACGGTGGACATTGTTTGCTATTCTAAGGGTTTATTTGGTTCACCATGATGAATTTTCTAGGAAGTTAAATTCATGTGAATTTATAATTCATGTGAAATGCAAAAATGTGGTTTGGTTGTCATGGAGGAATTAACTTCATGTGGGAAGTGACACTTACCAAGGGGGGCTAGGTAAGTGACTTCTTCCATTATGGAGGAATTAAACTTCCTTGGGAAGTTCCAATTCCCATAAAATGGGCAACCAAACAACTTTAATTTAAGAGGGCAACCAAAGAGCCTTTAAGAATTGATCATGATTAGATTCGACATCATGATCATTTAATTTGGGTTCATATCAAGTTAAATCAAATAAGTGTTGTTTAGATGAAATTTTGCATTTCAACATCCACTTTAATCGACTAGTTTTCGACTTATTAGATCCCTGAAATACATAATTTCGCCCGGGGTTCACCCGCACCTCGGGAGTTCACCCCGAGTCAGCTCACGCGCGTCTATACTACCGGTTCTAATTACTTACCCTTCATAACTACCACATATCAATGGTCTACCGAGTCAAATGTCTAGCATGCTACTAATTTACAATATAATCACACACACACACACACACACACACATATATATATATATACATATAAAACATATAATCATAACGTCATAGAGCTTGACGCTCGCATACGAAGGCAACACCAAAGTAAACATACATCATCCCATCCATTTCCTCATAGACATATACACAAATATCTATATACTCATAATATGCGATCATTCCACTCTTTCTCACGTTTCATATACACAATCACATCAAACACATATAACGTCACCCGAGTTTCCCGTGGTTTGCTGGTAAGGACAATAGAGCGTAAGTTTGGAATAAGAACATACTATTGATTGGGCCGAGTAGAGGGTTTCTCACCCCAATTGGGATGTGCACATTAATGACTTGAGTACGGAGAGACTTACGGTGAGCCGTAACGTCGGGTAGGGGTCCGATTAGCGCCCGGGCCAATACTTGGGTGCGTCCCGATACTTGTTTCGGACTGAGGTCCGGGTAGTGGAGGTGAGCGGTGATGCGGTGACGCCATCGAGTTGTGGACACCGGTGTTGGAGGTGTCAGTTGGAGGTATGACTACTTAATAACAATGGTTTAGATACGGAGAGACGTTTACTATGTGACCTCCTCCCACCTCCACATCCTTCTTGTTAATTCTCACCTTGCCTTTCGTGTTCATGTTAACCAAATTTTAATTTCATTCAAACTCTAGATTCTCATTCATCATTATAAAATGATTGTCTTGTAGCATGTCACGAAGGGGTGAAAACCGTCACGCTCATGCTCAACCTTCAGTTTATCCGAACCTTCAGTTTACTTGTGAGGTTCATCTTAACACTTTCAACGCTCTAGTCGGGGTAAAAATGAACGTCACTAGGTGCATATCCGATGATGCCTTGGTGACGTTGGGAATCCGAGACGACGTGTTAAAAATATTTCGGGGAATCGGGTTAGAAAGCCTTTACTATTTGAATGAACTATCCTATCGAAACCTTACCTTGGAGTTCCTTGCCTCTTTTAGCTATGACCATAGGGATTTTTCGATCAGTTTTCGCATCCGCAACATTGAGTATCACCTTAGTGATTACCTTCGCCCAAGCCCTAGGTGTACCTCCTAGGAGACCGGACTACTTAGATGACCTATCTAAAAAGGTGTCGGGCACAAAGTTTATCGATTACTATATATACGGGTAGGAGAAATACTAAGGTGAGTCACATGAAAACCAACGACGTAGAGCCACCGGCCGCCTTGCGTGTCTTTCTTAGGGAAATGCCGTACCTTCTTTTTGGTAGGGATGATGTGAGCAAGCTCAACTCTTTGGAGGTTTTCTTGATAACCTCTTACCTTAACCCGTAGAGGGGTAACTCGTTCCGTATTAACCCCACCTCTACCATTGCCTTAACTCTCGAGAGGATGACCAAGCCCGTTAATTGCTAGAGTTAGATTGTGGGGCATTTGTCACCCAGTTAGCTAAGAATGTTTGTAACTTTGTTTCGGGGGAGGAGGATGAGGCCATGACCGGTGAGGTGCCTTACCTAGACATGGGTTATTTGAAACAATTTAAGTAGGTGGTAGACATGCCGGGGGGAGGGTTAGCGTGGAAAGTCGACAACGACCATTACATGAGAATTCTCGCGGAGAAGGGGGCCTTAATACATATTGAGCCTCTTGAGAAGGCTAACACCCTTATCAGCCCACCGCAGAACTACACCGTCTTCCGGGAGCACACCTTTGACCTTGATGGTGATGAGGAACCCGTGGCTCGTGCTCCTTCTACTGAGATGCCTAGGATTGGTTGTGGAACGTTACCACCGCCCGTTTATAGGACGTCCCATCGTGCTAATGTTTGCACGGAGTTTCCGAGTGACCCTAGGTTTCGAGCTAGAATGGCCGACTTCACTTTCCGCCTAGACTAAAGCCTCACCCTTAGGGCGGGATACGAGGCCGCCTTGAGTCAAGGAGTGCCACCCTTGCACCCGCCTAGTTTCTGAATCGAATTGGGAGACGACTCTGGTGTCTTCCATGCTTTTGGTGTGCGGCCGAGCGATTGGGGAACCCGGATTTCCCACGATTATAGGCATTTACCGGGGCCTTGGGCGGGGGATCATTATGCGAGCGGTTCCGGTTTCTTTAGGGACGCGAGTGCATCTATCGGGAGAGAGGAGCATGGAGAGATAGGTTGGGAACCACAACCATGGGGATACCAAGCGCCGCAAGCCTCCGAGGAACATCAAGGGTCGAGTTGGGGTTAACAACCCCAAGAGGAGCCGAGGTGAGGGTACCAAACCCCGGAGCCGGAGTGGTGGAAAAACCAACCACTATCACACCACCAACAATCCGAACAAGGAAGAGACGGCGACAAAAGCGTGGATTTTAGGATGGATACCAGCAAGGCGGTCGCGCGCTTTGAGTCCAATGACGGTGGTTCAAGCAAAATTAAGGGCAAGGGCAAAGCCAAGGCGAGCGGGAGTAGTGGGAGCCTCATATATAAGGCTTTCTCGAGCCTAACCCAAAAGAGGTCCCGGAAGTAGCCAAGCCTAAGTTGTTGAAGAGACGTTGTTAGTTGTTAAACTTGTAGAGTATTATGGTGATTGTTATTTGAACTATTTCTTGGTAACTTGTATGTTAGCCATAAGGCCAAGAGAATTCATGAATATGTGTTTACCATTGGTCGGTAAGGGAATTAGACTTAATTTGATAAACATTGTGTATTGCAAAAGTAAATACTTCGGCCTTACCAACAGATGCTCGGTCGGGTAACGCTTGCACTCGACCGAGTAGGTGTTCACTCGACCGAGTAAGTCCGCATACTCGACCGAGTAGCCTATTATTACCAAGATAAGAGTTCCTGCCGGAGTGGTACTTGGCCGAGTAACAATTCACTCGACCTAGTGGTCACTCACTCGGCCGAGTATCCATAATGCTCGACCGAGTACACCCGTTTAACACCAAACATGTGATTTAGTGGCTATATATTGTCAAATATGCGTGAACGTGACGTTTTTTTCTTCGAATGCCTTATATGAATGATTGTTAATTGCATAATATATGACGTTGTATGACTATAACACGAAACAGAAATGATTAGATCATGGAACCTTGGTTAATGGCATTGGCATGAACAATTATGAGAATTCCGACGACGTAATGTTTTTATGGATTAAGGCGAATAATGTTTGAAAGGAGGTAAAGTGGTAATGTACGTAGATAGACCGTAATGCTAATAATTATAATGAT
>JAOWBH010089867.1:0-14456 GCA_028566215.1 Silene coronaria | reverse complement strand
TTGTCAATAGTTTTTCATCTTTCTCAATGTTAATAAATCAAACAATATAAACATTTAAGATCCATCAACAAAAAAGACTAAAAACTTAATTTGGAATAATATCTTTGATTGTTGAATATCATTTTTAAGAGAAAGAAACTGCAAATTTGCTATGCATAATAACTGAAAATGTATAAGTAAACATTTATTAACTTATTTGTAGTATTTACTTAAATTTCCCAAGTTAGTCATTATTTTCTAGGTAGATATTTATCACTTATTTATGATTGTATTCGTGATATGCTATACAATTTTTATAATTAAAAATGATAGGGCATATGGCTGATTATATCTAATACGTTATCATACTAATATTTAGAGCTATATTTAAACCTGTTGAAATATACCTAACTAACGACTAACCCAACCCGCTTTTTCGAGAGTCAAGACTCGGAAATCTTGACCCGTGATCCGCACTTAATATGCCCATTATTTTGAGGTCATATATGTATCTTATCTAATTTTTGAGATTTGATAATACTAATCTTTCCTACTTAATTGCTTCATAGAACTTTTATTTGTACATTATACTTAATTTTACTAATTTATTGATTTTCGTCATGTAATTATGCTTTTTTTTTTATTAGTATGAATTATTAATTTTTTTTTTTCGTTATCTACACTCTTCAATTTAATAAATTTTTTTTTGCACACGCAAAAAAATTTAATTGGCATAATTTTACATCCGGATTTGTTTCATCTAATTGCGTAATTCATTTAATTGTCGTATAATTTAATTGAGATTAATGTTGTAATTTTATATTGTAATTATATTATATAATGTTGTAAATTGTAATTCAGGTAATTATATGTATATAAGTCATAAAATAAAATATATTTATGTCATGAAGTTGATGTATTCATATAAAACAAATCCGGAAGTAAAAATCTGCATATAAAGTTAGTGGCTCTTGAAATCAGGAAGTAAAAATCTGCATTTGACTATTTGACTTTCAACCACAGGCTGACACGTCAGCTATGTGGCTGTTGGTTTAATAAAATAGACTAGTGCAGTATTCCTTAGTTATACAAACTACAGTTGCACAACAGCACGAGCTAGCCGGCTCACTCAACACCCGAGGCAATCGATCCATTTGCCGATATGGGCCCTAGTCCACCCCAAAAAAGCATATCAGGCGGGTTTAGGGCGAAGCTTGAGCCAATTCGACCCTGCCCATGAGACTGGCCACATTAGGACCTGAGTTTTTGGGCTTGGTCTGCGGCCGAGTCTAATACTCATAAACAAGCCTATCCAACATACTCTGACCTGGTCCATCTTACCCACAAGCCAACCTCTATTCACGGGAGCCCACACCAAATGAGATACATCCATCTCAAACCGGCCAGCCTCGACAGCCGACGAGGCTGCGCCCACCTTAGCAATGCCAGATCCCACCGACAATGTCGTCCATTGAACGGTTTTAATCGGTAAGAAGGAAGTGGCCGATATATAGGCTACAAGAATATTTACCCGAGATTAACTTTATTGAAACCTCATTAGTTATCCTCGATAAAAATTTTGCATTTTTCTTTATGATACTTCTTTTAAGCTTAAGACGGATACAGCCGTCTTAAATGAGAATTTGTGTTCTACAAGAAAATCACTTGTCAATTTATATGGGTTGAGAGTTGAGAGCCGAGACTAAGGGCATGTCAACGGTTTATGTTGCAGGCTTCATTTGTTGGAGCACGGAGGAAAGCTCATTTGAGCAGAGAAGGCATTAAACGATAATAAAAGAGGTACGAATGACAGGAGAGGCGTGAGAAAAAGACTGTAAAAAAATGGAAATCCAATACATAACGCGAAGAAAAAAAAAAACTTAATGGCAAGTTAACAGATTACCTATAAAGGCCCTTGCCGATATTTTTTTTTGTTTTTGACAGCAGGACAAGGGTTGCTCAGGCCATAGCGTTTTTACCAATGCCAGGACAATGACTAATAGAAAGACAATGGCGATAGACAAAAAGACATTTAATAGATAACAAGGGCTTGATATCCTGATGAACTTCAGCGCTTTCTCTCAAGGGCGGTAGCTTCCGCTTGGATAGCTGATTCAGCCCAAATGTGGATTGATCAATATGAATGATGCTCCCTGTAGAGTCCTGAAAGAGCCAGCCCGCAGCAGCTCATAAATCTGGTTTCCAGGACGCATCACCGATAAATGTTTAAAGTTCAGGTGCTTGTCGTGAAGAAATATGAAAGTTTAAACCCCAAGTGTATAGTTAACTCGAAGAAACTTTGTACAATGTGCATAGTCAAAATCTCAACCAGGTAAGACCAAATAAGAGCAGCAGGTGCTGCATTACATAAGCAGTCAGTCAGTATAAGATGTCTTACTCATGAACATATGATATTGCGCAATTAAGTATACGAATGAAATCTGGAAAAAAAGAAGTATATGGATAATTGCATAGTTGATTTAGTCTCATTGATAATGCAGCAACCAAAAGATCGTCATTGATAATGCATCAACCAAAACAAGTACATCAATAGTTCCGCCAAAAGAAAGGTGAGGACTCATTGATAATGCATCAACCAAAGTAAATGACAATAAAAAGATCGTCAAGAAATAACACGCAAAACCGAGGTTATAGCCAGAACCTCTGTTATCTCAAACAAAAAAGAAATTACACTAAATATCTGTTTAGTTATCCTAAAAATGGTACAACAGAGCTGCCGAGATAAATCTATGATTCAGTAAGTATATTTGCCATCCTTGCTACGAAACCATATAAACTAACATCAATCATGGCTGACGGCTATAAAAGTCAGCAACAATCCAAAATCTAATATAACTCCCTGCGTCTCGTTCATGTGTATACAATAGATTAAAATACCCCTCACAAAGCATAGAACAGGTCAACATATGATTTGGGGAAAGGGAGAATTGACAAAAAAAAATAGAACCTTGTAAAATGATCATACACGAAATATGAGGGACGAAAGTCATGAGACCGCACCAACATTAACAGGATAGCAGAAGAATAACACACCGTAGAAAACAAACAATGAGGAATGTCGTTTCAACGATATGTCAGGCATACAATGTCATTAACAAAATACAACTATAAAGCACATTTGACAATAGTTTGACCAACCTTTGCTACGAGAGGGCTTAGCATCACTTCGAAATGGTGTCAATGTTGGAACAACTTTTGTAACTTTGATAAAGTTCAAGAAGATCTGGCAAATCCTTCTTAAAAGGTTCAAGCATCCGTAAGAAATCCTTCTCAGATTTAACGACCGCACTATAGAAATAGTAATCTAACAATTTCTTCTCTTTTAAAATCGACAACATCCTATACCTAGGCACTAGTCGCTTCTCGTAGCTAAAACCAATCAAACAAGAACGTTTAGCTAAGTACTCAGGCTTGTAACCAAGCTCAGTCATCAAAAAACCCAACTTTTTCCTGATATTTTCTTCAGAGAATACGAAAGTATTAGGATGTCTCCTCATTAATTCAGAAACATCATATTCAGTCCATCCAAAGCTTTTGAACAGCTGACATTTCGAGTCAATCGACTTCTTACTATAATTACAGAGCAAATGCACACCATGCAAAAACATCTTAGAATCTCGAGGAATCCCAAATTCCTCTTCAACCCTAATCAATACATCTCGAAAAAACTCGGGTTTTCTCAAATAGGATTTAGCATTATGAAGAATTCCAGTACGAATAACATTATTATCAATACCATATTCATTCTTCAAAAATGCAATATTTAACAGACCAGAAGAAGACATGAAAAAATTAGATCTTTTCAAAAGCTTCATCATGTTTTCATTGCTACCCATAATTTCCTTAAGATCATTGATAATTGCATCCATATGTGTTGATAACAAATTAGGGTTTGTTGAAATAACAGAAACTAAATCAAACCCATAATCTGGGAGAAGCTTAAATTTGGGTTTTAGGGTTTTGTCAAGTTCACAAGTTAAAATTCGAGGGTAAGAAAATACAATGTTCATAATATGGGTATCATCAAAACCATGTTGCTTTAACAAATCAACAACAGAATTAGCATTTTCAATGAATTTGGGGTAATTACCATACTTGAAACGATATCTGGTGGCAGTGGAGAGAGCCTGTTGAGGTGAGAAACCCAGATTATTAACTAAATAATCACTGTAAATTTGATTTGGGGATGATTTTTTTGATTGATTTGGGGATTTTGTTGAATAGAGAACGACATTTTGGAGATAATAGAGGCTTGATTGAAAGCTGTATCTGCAACGAGAGCTCAGCATTTTCACTTTCACTCTTTCAATTTCTAAGTGTTTAGGGTTTAAGAGTTAAACCTTAATTTCAATTTAATTCAGTTCAATTCAATTCATTCAGTATAAATCGGTTCAATTCAGTTCTCAATTATTATTATTATTATTTTTTTTTTTTAATTGTAAACGGAAACTTTATTATTATTATTATTATTATTATTATTATTAGCAGTAATAAATATAAATATAAACAAATCTCAAATGCTTGCAATTGTGAAAAATTTTAAATTCAACGCAAATTACAAAGTTTAGTTATTCGCATCATCTACTTTTGTATGTTCTATAAAATCTATTTCATTGTCCTCCGGATCATCTACTTTCATGTGTTCTACTTCATTGTCATTTTATTGTACTCCATCTTCTGGGGCTTGAATGTTCATATTATTTAGCCGACCAAACGCACATTCAATTTTCATTCTTAATGAAGAATTTCGGTAATTGAAATGTTCTAAAATTTCTACAAGTGGTCCACGCTTATATTCTAGCATATGGGGGTCTGACATTAGGATCACAAATAGGAGACAAATATCCAAGAGTATTAAGATATCCGAGGTCCGCCAAATAATAATTACCTACAAAGTTTTTAAAAAAAAAAAAGAAAAAAAAAAGTTCGCTTCAATTCAGTTCAGGTCCATTAAGTTCAGTTCAGTTCAGATAAGTTCAGTTAAGTTCAGGTCCATTCAATTCAATTTAGTTCTGATAAGTTCAGTTCATTTCGTTTAGACGAATTCAGTCTAAAAGAACAGTGTCTTAAGACTGATGATATGAAGAAGACAGTTTGGAAGGATTCAGATCAGATTGAGTCGAGTTGGGTTTTTGTGATTTGGCAAAATTTCAAAATTTCAATGTATTATCAATTTATTCATGGACCATAGTCAATTTGAAAATGAACATTCAAGCCCGGTTCAATTTGTCAGGTAAATTCAGGTAACAGGCTAATTCGGGTATTGGGTAAGGAACTAAGGATCATAAGTAGAGCTGGCAAGTCTGACGACCCGAACCTAGAAGTGGCAGTCGGGCCGTGCCTAGGTCGGGTCAAGTCAGATCAGGTCGTATCGAGTTTGGGTCATATCTATCGGGTCGGGACGGGTCATTTCGGGTTGAGCGATGTATTGGGCCGAGTCGGGTTATTGTCGGGTTCAGTTACTTTATCATATTAATTCAATTTTTTACCTCTAAATTTTATTTC
Source organism: Silene coronaria (assembly GCA_028566215.1). Classification (NCBI taxonomy): domain Eukaryota; kingdom Viridiplantae; phylum Streptophyta; class Magnoliopsida; order Caryophyllales; family Caryophyllaceae; genus Silene; species Silene coronaria. The sequence continues at coordinate 8,951 of JAOWBH010089867.1, read as the reverse complement.
TAATCATTATTTGGTTTAATTAACTCATTATCAAGTCAAACATATTAATCTAAATACAAAATATTTCATTTTGATTAATATAATAAAGATTAATATTTGTGGGGTCATCAATTTAATCGGGTCAATATCGGGTTTGGTTCGGCTTCGGGTCACTGATCATCGGGTCGCAAAAATTTCGGATTCAATCGAATCGGGTTAGCTCGAGTTCGGGTTGGGTCAGACTTGCCAAGTCTACTTATGAGTTATGAACCCTACCCAACACTCGAAAAGCCCATTACCTGAATTTACCGGAACATATTGGACCGACTCGAACGTTCATTATTGTTTTTCAAATTGATCATTATCCATGGATAAATTGATAATACATCAAAAATTAGGGCAAACTCAAAATAACCCGACTTGACTCAATCCGATCCAAAATTTTGACCATCTATTTCAGAGAATCAGTGAGTCTTAAACCCTAAAAATCCTAATTTGTTATCAATAGATTTGGATACAATTATCAATGATGTCAAGGAAATTATGGGTAGTAATGAAAACGTGATGAATCTTTTAAAAAGATCTAGTTTTTTCATGTCTTCATCTGGTTTGTTAAATATTGCATTTTTGAAGAATGAGTATGGTATTGATAATAATGCCATTCGTACTGGAATTCTTCATAATTCTAAATCCTATTTGAGAAAACCCGAGTTTTTTCGAGATGTATTGATTAAGGTTGAAGAGGAATTAGGGATTCCTCGAAATTCTAAGATGTTTTTGTATGGGGGTGCATTTGCTGTGTAATTATAGTAAGAAGTCGCTCGACTCGAAATGTCAGCTGTTCAAAAGCTTTGGATGGTCTGAATATGATGTTTCTGAATTAATGAGGAGACATCCTACTACTTTCTTAAAATCTGAAGAAAATATCAGGAAAAAGTTGGGTTTTTTGATGACTGTGCTTGGTTACAAGCCTGAGTACTTAACTACACGCTCTGTTTTGATTTGTTTGAGCTTCGAGAAGCGACTAGCTCCTAGGTATCGGGTGTTCTTGATTTTGAAAGAGAAGAAATTGTTAGGTTACAACTTCTGCACTGTGGCCAAGAAATCTGAGAAGGAGTTCTTACGGATGCTTGAACCTTTTAAGGAGGATGTACCAGGTCTTCTTGAACTTTATAAAAGTAACATTTCGAAGTGATGCTAAGCCCTCTCGTAGCAAAGGTTGGTCCAACTGTTGTCAAATGTGCTTTATAGTTGTACTCCCTCCTAGTCAATCATTTCTTCCCTCTTTCCTTTTTCATGGTAGTCGGATTTTCTTCCCTTTTTTCTTTTTTAGAAAGGTTTTTGTGGTCAAAATTCATTTGGATGTGGGGTAGAGTATTTTGTGGTCTAAATTCATTTTCTTATTTTTTGTGCAAAATAGGAGGAAGAAATGAACGACTAGGAGGGAGTATTTGGTTAATGACATTGTATGCCTGACATATGGTTGAAACAACATTCCTCATTGTTTGTTTTCTATGGTGTGTTATTCTTCTGCAATCCTGTTAATGTTGGTGCGGTCTCATGACTTTCGTCCCTCAGATTTTGTGTATGATCATTTTACAAGGTTCTATTTTTTTTGTCAATTCTCCCTTTCTCCAAATCATTTGTTGACCTGTTCTATGCTTTGTGACGGGTATTTTAATCTAAAGTATACAAATGAACGAGCCCCAGGGAGTACATTAGATTTTGGATTGAGGTCAGTTCATATGGTTTCGTAGCAAGGATGGCAAGCATACGGAATCATAGATTATCTTGGCAGCTCTGCTGTACCATTTTTGGGAAAACTAAACAGATATTTAGTGTAAAGATTAAAGATGTCTTTCGTTTGAGAGAACAGAGGCTATAACCTCGGTTCTGTGTGTTATTTCTTGACTATCTTTTTAATGTCAATAATTTGGTTGATGCATTATCAATGAGCCCTCCACCTTTCTTTTGGCGGAACTATTGATGCACTTATTTTGGTTGATGCATTATCAGTGACGATCTTTTGGTTGATGCATTATCAATGAGACTAAATCAACTATGCAATTATCCATAGACTTCCTTTTTTCCATATTTCATTCATATACTTAATTGCGCAATATCAGATGTTCACGAGTAAGACGATCTTTTACTGACTGACTGCTTATGTAATACTGCACCTGCTCTTATATGGTCTTACCTGGTTGAGATTTTGATTATGCACATTGTACAATTTCGGTTTAAACTTACATATTTTTTTGCAACAAGTAACATTTATCGGTGATGCGTCTTGGAAACCAGATTTCAGAGCTGCTGGCTCTTTCAAGACTCTACGAGGAATATTATTCATACTGGTCAATCCGCATTTTGGGCTGGATCAGCTATCCAAGCGGAAGCTACTGCCCTTTATCATGCTCTTTTGGATGTTTTTTTTCCGTCAAGTATTGGATTTCCTTTTTGTACACTGTTTTTCTCTTGCCCCTGTCGCAAGGGCCCTTGTCACCAAATTTCAACCCATTTATTTATTTATCGAATTATTAAATGAGCCAGTGAGCCATATGCTAATCGCGAGTGGTCAGTCGAGAAATTTGAGCTGCGGGAGATCATCAGAAGCGACGTTCCTTGAAGATTCATGTCCATGCAACTGTTTTTAATCAGTTTTGATTTTTGAATATTAATAGGTGTTGTAGTAGTTTAATCAGAAGCACCGAGGCCGAGACAGAGAAGAAAACCTTAAATATAAACCAATGCTAAAACTTGCTACTTGTAGCTTCATTGTCAGCATGACCAAACCAACTCAAATTCAGATTTAACCAAATACTCCGTAACAGTATTTTAAGCCCGTGCGAACTGCAAAGGGCTCAATTTCCGGCTAATTGACACTTACCAAGATGGCAAACTATGAAGCCAGGCTGCGACCATTTTGCCCAATGTTAAGCACAACAAAAGTCAATATGTTACAGTACAGGATTTCATAGAAATATAAAATTCTTCGATGGCTAGAAGCTCGAAATGGAGCAATATGAACTTCACTGGTCTCATGTGCTATCATGTCTCTATTGATCAATAGAAGAAACTTTGTACAATGCGCATACGCAAAATCTCAACCAAAGTAAAAATAACAGCAGCATTACATAAAGCAGTCAGTATAAGGCCGTCTCCCGCCAAAAAAAACATCGTAAACAAAAAAAAAGAAGTGCATCAAAGGTTCCGCCATAGGAAAGGTAAGGGTAGATTGAACAACCTCACCGCTTCACTTATAACGCATCAACCAAAGGAAATGTTGAAAAAAAAAATCGACAAGAAATAACCCACAACAAAAAAAAAGACTTCTTTACATTAGTTTACCTGTTAAGTTTTCCAAAAAATCATACAACAGAGGCCAGAGCTGCCGAGTTAATCTAGTTCTGTATGCTTGTCATCCTTGCTACGAAACCATATAAACTAAACTCAATAACGGCCGACTACAACAGTCAACCACAATCCGAAATCTAATACACTCCCTCCGCCTAGTTCATTTGTATACATTAGATTAAAATACCCCTCACAACTAATAAAGGAAGGCCAACAAATGATTTGGACAAAGGGAGTATTCATTAAAATGTATATTAAAAATATAAAGACGACAATAAAATCGAACTTGTAAAATGATCATACATGAAATCTGAGGGATGAGACCAAACCAAGATCAACAGGATTGCAGAAGAACAGGACCCACTGATACTTTAAGCATTTCACTCAAAGCAACCTGAACATCCTTTGACCCATGTTCACACCTGATCAATGTTGAAAGCAGAGGGAAGAATCTTACCAGGTTTCTCTCAAAGGAACCGTTTACGAAACTGCATATAGCCTGTAGTGTGGCCACAATGAGGGGCCCACGTGCTGCCAATTCTCTACGTCTCCTAGAACCCAAGGGAACCCTCCAGTGTTGTACTGCACTTTGGGATGACTGGATTGCCACTACCTCAGATGATGTTTCGATATAGGTATGAAGCACCTCTCGGCAAAGATTAATGAGATAGGATTCTACTTCTTCCTCGTTGAAGTCTTGAGGCCTATCGAGCATGAGGTTTTGTAATAAAGTGAGGCACATTTGATAGGACTCGTTTTCGAGGCGAAGCAGTGGTGGGTCTTGCATTTGGGTCATAGATCCAAGTTCCAGGAGCTTAGTGCATAGCTTGGCATCACTGTTTATCTTATGTGCATGTGATGCCACGGAGTGTAATGCATGAATAAGAACACTAACATTTTTTGCCAAAATCTGGATTCTATGCATCGAGTACATCTCCATCACAGCCTGCCAAATAAACAAATATAACAATCATTGGGGAAAATTAAACCCAGCTATCAAAAATTGAGAAGAGCTTTAAGCGTCTTCAATTCACCACCTCTCATGAACAGTAAAGCTTACAGATAAACCATTTCTTTGGAAAATTTCCAATTTAGGTACCTGAGGTTTGGATAAATGTCAATTTGGGTGCCTGAGATTTGCGTAATTTCAGTTTGAGTACCTCATGTTAAAGCATATTTTCAGTTTGGGTGCCTAAGGTTTGTTAGTTTCATTTAGGGTGCCCAAGGTTTATATTTTCATTTTGGGTATCTTTAATAAAAAGAATAATTCCCTTTTTATAGTATTAAACATACAAAAAAAAAAAATTGTTCCCTTTAAATAAATTTATTTTAGATATTATATTAATAATTTTTTAGTTAAAAACACATAATTTTATTTAAAAGGTACATAAAAATATATACACACATAATTTTGTGGTGTTAAAAATATATACTAGTTCATTGATATTTTTATAAACATCGTTTATCAAAAAAGAAAAAAAATGTACTTTGTTGTATTTTTATTGAAGTACTAAAGTGATATTTAAATTACAAATAATTTTTGCTTAAAATCAATTAAGATTTTAATAACAAATTTGGATCACATTTCCCATAATTTATTGAAAAAAAAAATATTTTTAGAACTATTTTAACTTATTCCGAAGTTTAAGAAGCTTATCAACATTTTGACAAAAGTTATGCAAAACATTTTATTCATTTTTTTTTTAAATATGGAGTATTAAATAAATATTATAGCATGAATTCATGCTTATTAGAATATGATTTTTGTAAGTTTCTCAAAACTAATAACAAGTTACTTAACTATATATAAATATATTATTTTTTGTGTTTAATACTATAAAGAGAAAATTATTTTTTATTAAATATACCCAAAATGAAACTATGTATAAACCTTGGGCACCCAAAATGAAACTATTCAAACATTGGGCACCCAAATTGAAAATGTGGTTAAACTTAAGGTACCTATATTGAAATTATTCAAATCTGAGGTACCCAAATTGACATTTAGCCAAACCTCAGGCACCCTAATTGGAAATTTTCCTTTATTAAAAGTGCATAATAATTGTAATAGTAACTTCTTCCTCCACATTTAAATGTTCTTGCGTATTCCTTATTGGGAATTATTTCTTCTTCTGATCTCCTTTTTGAGTAAGTACTCGAATTTTCTTTGTACAAATTGACAATTTTGTTCTCATAAAGTGGCTTAGAGTAAGGGGACTAAGAAGGTGGTCAATCAAATTACTCATAGGTCAAAGCCACTAATACGTGGAACAATCTGCTGAATGAACTCTAAAAAAAGATAAACATTCCATAAGAACATGTCATTTCCAATAAAGACTCGTAATTCAAGGGAAACAAAGACTCGTAATTCTGTGATGATAAAATGAAGGTTTTTTCTCATCTGTACCGCTGTGTTATCGACTTTTCTCACTTGTACCCCTCCTTTTTGTTAAAGTTTAAACGCCACTTCTACCCCTGTGTTCTCTCATTACTCTTAACAATAACCTTATAGCACACTCCGTTGACTAACTCCGTTAATTAGTTATGTTAACCAGAATGCTTCCATCATTTACACTCTTACCAACAAATCTAACAATATATTAATATTTAATATTAATATTAATCTTAACAGTTCTGATTTGCAATCGTTAACTTAGTCTTCCACCAACTTCATCTCCCTCCTCTTATAAGTTATAACCCCATTATTGTATATACAACCTTGAGAAAAACATCACAAAAACATCTTGTAGCTTCTTCGTTCACCTCCTCCATTCATCTAGCGAGATCTGATCACGTAAACAAACCACCCAAACAACCCAGCTGCACAAAGCACCCAGGAACTACCTCACAGCATCATTTAAGTTTGAAAATTTATATTTTATTTCTAGATTTAAAAGAATTAATGTTTGTTTGAAATAATAAACTTCAATAACTTCACTAGCGTATTTGTCATAAAAAAACGAAAAACAAAATGACTTTTTCACTAGTATAGATTCGATGACGCTGTGGTGGTGATGACGAAGACTCTTATGGTGGCTGGCGTTTTCGAGGGTGGTGGTTCAAATGGTGGTAGTTGGTAATAAGTTTGTAGGCGATGGGTGGGTAATTATGTATGTGGGAGGAAAGATGAATGAGAGGAAGTGATTATGGCAGGTGACAGATTGATTGAACCAATTAAAGAAGCTTAAGTAACCAATTAACATAAACTTAAAACGTTTAAAAAGATTAAGGTCACGATTAGGAGCAAATAAGAAAACACAGGGGTACAATTGGGGATATAAAAAAGGGAGTGGTACAAGCGACCAAAGTCGAAAATAAAGGGTACAGATGAGAAAAACCCACTAAACAGACAATTGATTATACTTCGTTCAATCATAAAATAACCGATGCAATTTTCAACGGAGTTTATATTATGGGTCATTTGGAAATAATCTTCCTTTCTATGCTATTAACAACTTAAAATACGGGTAAGACTGTAAGACAATGCAAATCCAAAACCCTTACTTTTTTTTTGGGAGTTTTTAAGACATTAGGGTGGCGTTGTTATCGTAAAATGCTGCGAGTGTTTGGGAAACTAGTGCTCACAAAAAATACAAAACTAAAAGTGCATAATGATAACTTTAAGAAGCCGCAAGTCTATTTCATAAGCTAAGAACAAGACAACCCTCACTCAGATACGACCGTCGACCGCCCTAAGAACCCAAGGATTTTAGTTGGAAACATCACATGAAACTCACTTTATGTTATTGCTAAGTACACCACACTATCACTCCAAGTCACATTTCGACCTATAACGACAACTATATATTTCTATAGACTCCCAGTACATTCATATTTCTCATTCAGTTAGCATACATATACCTCTCACATATCAGTCATTAACAAACTAAATACATGTATGTTATAATACATGTATCAAGTATCAACATGGATACATGTTCTAACACATTCGTGCGCACACCAACATACATTGTATGCACAGAGAGATGGCATAACAATATGAACCGGTGTATTATCGACAACTAGTTTTAAAACAATTAAGACACTATCAATAATGCTTACCTGGATCAGCAAAAGTTGAACAGCAGAGCGGCACTTGATATCAGATATGGCAGCGTATAATTGCTGCGTACTTGAGCTCTCAATATCAGAATCAGGTGTATCAGTCTCAGTTGATTCACCGGCACCTTGCCTACCAACCGACTCTTCATTAGTACTTGCAGAACTGTTCTCGTCAAGGATATAAGAGAAGTCCGGAAGAGTAGATACAAGTGCTTCTTTCAATGATAAAACTACATCAATCCATTTTTCTTCTGAAAAAAGATCACCAGCATTGCTAATTAACCGAACAAATGCAGCGATACCAATTCCAGCTAAGCTTTGATGGGGACGCTTGATGAAGCCCACCAATAGCATCAGGACTTTCTTTAGAAGAGGATGGACAGTGGAATAGAATTTGATAAAAAGATCAACAATTAGCTCGAGTGACAATGTGCAAGTCTCATAGAGCCATGAATCTTGATCGAAGTCGGCTATATCACTATCAACGCCCTCCCCAGATGAGTTTTCTGAGGCAGGATCGACAGCATGATGAACATAATCAAACATACGAAACAAGACAGATTCAAACACCTTCTCCCATAGAGAAAGTGAAAAGTGGTGGCCATAGTTTCTTAGTGTGTCGAACAAAATCTGCAGCGCACTTTTCCTAATTTCAGGTCTTGGATCAAAACAAAGTTCTGAAAGTCCTGCAAAGGAGAAAAAGATATTACATTCATAAGTCAGGTGCACTCACTGGCCAAGTCGTACACTTGTACTCCATAAACCACAATGTCGTATTTAATAAACAAAACAAAATGACAGTGAAAAGCTGTGTAGTGTACTTTCTTAGCAAGAAAAAGGTCATCACACAGGAGGGGGACAGAAAATCGACAAGATGAAAAGCTGTTGGATTAGAGTAATAGACAGATGATCAAATTAGCTCTCACTATAACTAGTTTCCTAAAAGTAGATTAATGTAATTCCTAAGTTTAATCTAGGAGTAAAAAGTGTACCCACCACACCCAGACAAATCTCCTTTCGATTATGTTTGAGTAATCCTTTTATTTGTAATTTTTTCCTTCTGAGACTACTAAACCTTTTCCTAGAGTATGTTCACCGAGGCTGAGATATATAACTGGTATAGGCTCAGCTGCACAGGCCAGCTGTGCAAGACCAAACAACAGCAGGATAAATGTCAGGTAGAAGTCAGTCATATAGTTCCACACTTGGCAGAACTTAAACTTGGATTTGCTTATAACAACTATAGTAGGTATTAGCTCTTACCGGCCAGTAAAGGGAACCAAAAATATAAATGATCACTCCTATCAACCAACTCCCCACTATTCGCCTTTCCTTCTGTTGCTGCATAGGTGAAAGATGGCGAGATGTCTCCTGAGCTTTCGTTGTCCTTACTTTTGCATGTCGAGCCAAGGTCTCCTTCAGCTAGCTTAGCTGCACAGTACCTAAGGAAGCCAATAGCGCCAAGGCTGATGTCCTTATCGAATCTGCTATTAGTAAATGCAATAAGACAATTCACACAATCTGTGAAGGTAGTAGTCTCTGTCTCGGTGATATAT
>JAOWBH010089756.1:0-14458 GCA_028566215.1 Silene coronaria | reverse complement strand
GAATTGTGAAATGAGTTATAATTTGTGATGATATTGTTTGATATCTTTGATTGTCTTTGATAGGTTCTTGTTAGATTGATCTTTATGGCATTTTATCAGTATGTTCTTGTTTGTGATTTTGTAAGGTGTCCGAAAATTTTGGTTGAAAACAATTGGAGAAAAGGTAGCGATTAGAGAGGGATACAGTGCTTCTGAATTGTTGTACTAAGGTTAGGTTGGACGTTTAGAGCGGTAGTTTCTAGCTTGTATTGAGGTTATTGCGATGATAATTTTTAGTTCTTGATGTTATCTTATGATACGCTATGTGACGACCTGCAAAATGAGTAAACTGTTTGCTTGAATCTTGTTAAAGGCACTGAGGTTCTTGCGATGATGTTGTTAGGTTTTTGATTTCTCTATTGATACATAGCGTGACAACATGCAAATTGAGTAAATTGTTTGCTGAGGGTTTTGAGGTGCTTTCTTGAATCATCAAAAGTAAGAGCGCATTTGTTACGCTTTTGCAAAGGGAGACATTTTTGTGTATATAGTCTTAATGGTACTTGAGAATATGGAAGAGTGTCAATTGTAGCGGAGATAAAAAGCAGTTTTAGAGCATAGGATAATCTTAGGCTTCCACAATCGGTGCAAGGTTTGGGTGAGGTTGGCGTGTACTATGGAGTATAACAATTGAGCAATTGTTGTACTCACATTGAGTATGAGTTTTATTCAAAATGTTGTTGACAGAATCTGTAAACAAAAATTGCAATTGTTGTACTCACATCGAAACTAAGGTTTTGGTTGTAGATTTGGTCAAGTTCAAGTATAAATTTTTTTATTTTAATTATTTGCAGGACTCATGCCGGGAGGTGCAAGCTGTTATTAATCACATAAAACCACAGGTGCTTTATGATCTGTCTATTCGCTTATGTTATAGTTGGATTGTTTACTTCACAACTGCTTTTTCGCTTGTTTCTGTTGGCTTTATGTATTTGGTTGATATTAAGATCAATTATTTCTTGCTATACACTTGGCATTAGGTTGTATTTCTGGAGCTTTGTTCTAGCCGAAAGTCGCTTCTATTCATAAAGGACTCGAAGGTCAGTTTTCAAACCCTTTTTGTCTACCTTTTGTTCCTGTGACCTTGCTGCTGTTGCAGTTATGTTTAGAAATGCTTTATTTAAACATCTTGTTCTCTTTTTTTCTTAAGATTACCCACACTGTTGTAGTGTTGTTCAACCGCCCTCTCTCCCTATTCTTACACCTAGTCTTTGCAACCCCTTGCCGCATCCTCGACGATCCTTCCTTCCCTCTTCTTTCTAATGCTGATTTTTTTCTTAAATTCGAAATTTACTAGAAAAAAGAGACTGATGAATTGAGATAGTTATGGGAGGACATCTAAAAGAAAACTTGAATTCGACTTTAGTGGCATCTTTTTGTAAATTTCTGCTCCGCAAAATAAGGGTCAAAGTAGACAGCTGAAGCTTGGCATAATGAATTTTGGTGTTGTTTTTTCCTTTGGTCTTTTAGATCAAGTTAACGTTAATTGTTTACCAAAATGATGTTTGCGCAACATACCTATCTAAATTGTGGTATGAATAGGACCTTGTTTTTCTTATAGCAAAATATATGCTGAAACGTCTCATTTGTCATAGGTACCAACTTACAGGGAAATGCTTGATGATATGGCGAAGAATCAGAAGAGTGTTTTGGCCACAGTTTACAGCTGGTATCTTGCCAAGGTACTTACAGTAGTCATCAGCATTCTCATCACTGCATACGGTCTTTTGTATTGTGACCGTTGCTGTTTGTTGCACCCACGTTTGATGTGTCGCCGTTCGTTTTCCTTAATAAAACCTTGTTCTTACATGGGAAAAGAAAATATTAGTTCTCATGTGAGACGGTCCAGTTCAATAATGTTTATGTGAGACCTCTCACATGATCTTGGTTATTACAGGATTATTTTATTTTATTTTTCGTTTTTTGTGTTAGTTTTTTACTTTTTAATGTAGTAAATGTTATGTCTCAGGATAATTTAGTGTGAGATGGTCTCTCAGGAGACTTACTCGAAACTCGAAAGAAAATATTTTCTATTTATATAATTCATATAATGAAATTATGAATTAGAACAAATGAACCCTTATTAATTGACGTTAAAAGTTTGAATGATTGAATCCAAAACAATGCTCATATTTGTCCAAACGATTAAACTGCAAGAACCAACTAACCAAGTGAAGAACAAAAAGAAATTCAAATCTGTCTTATTTTTTTCTTCCACATTTTTCCTATTTTAGGAAGTTTGGGTGTACTATATAATATATGCACATTTTTTGTCAAATTTGAATGGTGCTTTGCCACATTGTGGAGCCGAATAATATTTTCAGAATACAAGCTAATAATCCTGTGAGTTTGACATTTTGTTTTAGCTTGTATTTTAAGTTCATTAATGCCGTTTCTCATCAGATTGCTGAGAAGCTTGAAGTTTTTCCTGGTTGCGAGTTTCAAGTGGCTTATGAGGAAGCTATGAAGTGTGGCAGCAAGGTTATACTTGGAGATCGTTCAATGAATGTAAGCTGACTTACATTAGTACAGATGATTAGCAAGTTACTATTCATAGTGGAAGTTACCTGTATAGCGAGCATACGACAACTGAAAGCAGTACCATAACTAATATGGTTGCCATCTTCTTCCGTTCTTCCCCTTAACTTGGTCTTCTGGTTATGGTGCAATGTCAATGGAAATTGTGTGTACTGGGCCTTGATTGGGATAAGGACGTTATAAAGAGTAGATGTTTTTTCCCAGTAGTTAACATCTATTTAACTATTTTATCTCCTTTAATAGGCCTCCACAGCTCCTTGCTAAATATTTCACATTTACGAATGTTATCTTGCTATGTTAGACATTTTTCAAAGTAGTTGAATAATCACTTGAATTAACTCTTTGGCCTATTCCTATATGAATTTGTACTGCTAGGCTACTAGCCACTGATGATTTTGGGTCACAGGATAAGAAGGCATCTGGCAACCTCCAAGATTGTTGTTAATGAGCTTAGAAATTCGGTTGTAGTAGTTCACTTTGATACTCCTGTCTCTTTTAGTGAACATGAGTAACACATGACGTGAATATGTGATGCACTTGTCATAAGTGACGTTTGTGCTAAACCGTGGAGTACTTTTAAAAAAGATTGATCCTGGAGTACTTGCATCGTTTCATGGCGGTTGTCATTTTTGTAAACAGTGCGGATTTAGGATTTTACAGGTTTGTTTTTCATTTCAATAAATTATGTTTTCTGGGTTTAACTCTATGTGATTAATGTTGCTGTATGATGTGAACAGATAACAATACAGAGGATGTGGAACACAATGTCTCTGTGGCAGAAGACAAAATTTATGTTTTTAGTGGTTTTGAGTGCAGTTTTTCTACCAAAGGGGAAGGCTCTTGATAAAAAGGTAAAGCTTTTTCTATTAGTTCAACAACTGAATTTTTTGCCGCCTTCATATAATTTATTGTATGCATAATGATCTGATGTGGTGCATGCCATGCCCAGGTTAACGAAACGAATGTGGACATGTTGACTCTTGTAACTCAAGAAAAGAGCAAGCAGTTCCCTACTCTGATAGAGACGCTTATTAATGAGCGAGATCGGTGAGTACATGTTTCTTTTGCATTACTCTCATTGTTCTATTAATTCTTATCTGCGAGAACTCAGATGTCACTACTTATGCCTCAAGATGCCTAGGATCAGAAATTTGCATGTTAAATTCGGCAAGACTCTTGGTGAATCTGTGCGTGTGATAGTTCCTAGAAGCATACGCCTAAATGCTTAATATTAAAAAGATTATCTGTTGGAAGTGTTAAAATAAGAGATTATTTTGTGATGCTAACTTTTAACTCATGAGTCATGCATGCCCCTCTGCCTGTAGAACTGTTGCTAAATTGCTCTTGTTTCAGGTACATGTCAGCCGCATTGTTCCAAATTGCAAGTGAGCATACTTCAGTAGTTGCTGTCGTTGGGAAAGGTCATCTTCAGGGTATAAGGAAGAACTGGCAGCAGCCTGTTGAGGTTAGTGACTATTGCCTTCTTTTCAGTAAAGAACCATCCTATTGTTTCCGCAAGACATATTGTCATCCAAGTATCCAACAGTGACTTACGGCTTATTTGGCAAACACCTCCGTTTCTAAATGGTGAACATATATGATCTCCACTTCAACACCATAACTAGGGGCACGTGGAAAGGTACAAGGGTGGTCGTAGTTAGTATTTTACCCAATTCAACGCACTTAGATGCTTCACAACAGCTTAAGATAAACATAATTCACAGCTAAGGGGCTGATGAAGGCCATGTGTTAAAAGTAGCTTATTGTTTCTTTCTGCATAGACAATAGGATCGTCACAACTCCCAAACGTAGTCTAATTGGGGAAAATGGATTAAGATGGAAATCTTGAAATCTTAGTGGACTTGCTTTTCAGAGGAGATTCCATAGTTGAAATTTTGTGGACATCCTGGTATGTTGTAGTGTTGATGTGAAGAAAAAAATATATTTGGTAAACAATCCTGTAAAGATATACGTGAATCTCAGGGTACCCAAATTCACTCAAATTTAGTTAATTGCTTAGCGTAATCTTGTCGCGTTTCAACGTTGTCTTGAAACTGCTGTAATGTTTGTTTTAGATTACCACAATAGAACCAATATGTCAATTGTATATTTAGGAAAAATGAAAACCTCTTAATTACCTTGGTAATTTTTCCTTCCAGTCGTTGGTATGGCAGTTAAACCTTGAGACTTTTGAGAAAATTTCTGTAACAATTTCGGCTAGGATGTCTTTGAATATACTACTATAATTTTGACTTATTTCTATTATTATATATGCACAAAAAAGTTGCTCAGTAATTTTTTTAGATGAGCATTCAAGTATAGTATTGTAATGTTTATAGTTATCTCGGAATCAGAGATCAGTACTCTCTTATACCCATCTGCTTTGACACGAAATTTTTTCTTCTACAAAATTGTTGCATTGAAATTGCAGCGTGGTTATAACAATCTCTGTGGCGTTGCAGATAGATGAACTTCTAGAAATCCCATCTCCTGGACTCTCGGTGGTGAAGGTTCTCGCAGCAATTAGTGTAACCATAGCTGGGGCAGCAATCTGTTATGGTTGTTACTTTGCATCCAAGAAGCAGTCTTAGAGCCGGCATTGGCCTTGATGGTCACTCTTGTCTACATCATTACGTACATAAACAGAATATTCACCTTGCTGAAGCATCACATTTAACTCGACGTTGATATTAATGGTCGACCCAAACACTGTGTCGAACTAGGGGCATTAACCAAAGTACCACCCTCTATGTACAGTTTTAATACCACATTGCTTCAGTGACATTGTTGATCACTAGGTAAGACAGCTTCGATACACCATGTTGTTGCTAAGGAAAATAGGAAATACACAATGAGTAAAACGATTTTATATAAATTTTGATACATCCAATTTATGTTCATTTTGTATAAATATAGCGAGAGTTACTATCTACCTTCTCTTTTCCATCTTCTCTTCTATCTTCTCCTCTCATAACCGATTAAAATATCGTTTTTTTTTTCTTCTTCCACTTGTTTTTTGACCCCACTCGATATATGACCCGGCTGTATCAATTGCTTTTTGTCCATACTATTTAAATAGTAACTCTTTGTAATTATTTCATGTACTTTTGAACAAATATTAAGGAGTGTAAATAAGCACGAAAGAGTGGTGGGTCTCACAGTCACAACAATGAATTTGCCCCAACAAAATATGCTTGAACCAGAAATGAATCAATTTTATGAATTGACCAAATACAGAAATGGGCAATTCGTATGATTTGGAGGGTTTATATTATTTAATAAAGGAGATTGAGAGTTTAATTGGTGAGTATTATTGATGAAAGTCAGAGGTATAAGTACAGAATGGTTCATGTCAATTAGGAACAGAATACTCTAAATAAGGAAGCTAATCACACTAATTTAGCTAACAATATAACAATCAAATAATTTACAATATCTACAATATTGACTTATTCTATCACACCCCCGCAGTCGATACGGGAGGTAAACGAACGTGTAGACTGTCACGGAAGTCATCAAAGAGAACAAGAGGAAGGCCTTTGGTGAAGATATCCGCGATTTGATAATGAGAGGAGATATGTTGGACTCGAACCTCGCCGCGTTCAACCTTTTCCCGTACAAAGTGAATATCCATTTCTATGTGTTTAGTACGTTGGTATTGAACCGGGTTACCAGAGAGATAAATAGCGCTCACGTTATCACAGTAAACAAGAGTAGCTTTAGGCATAGGGACGTGGAGTTCCACGAGCAAATTGCGGAGCCAGCACGACTCGGCAACAACATTGGCCACTCCACGGTATTCGGCCTCTGCACTAGACCGTATAGTGTCGGTTGCCGTTATTTGGAAGCCCACGATATCAGATTATTGCCTAAAAACACACAATACCCAGAAGTGGACCGTCTAGTATCGGGACATCCTCCCCAGTCAGCGTCCGTGTAGGCACGGAGAAGAGAAGGAGCTGATTTATAGAGCCACAGACCACGGGTAGAAGTACCTTGGACATACCGAATAATGCGCTTAAGGGCAGCCATGTGCTCGGTCATGGGATTGTGCATAAATAAGCAGATTTGCTGAACGGCGTAAGAAATATCAGGCCTTGTAAATGTAAGATATTGCAAGGCACCTGCAAGACTACGATACAGCGTGGGATCGTCACACGGAACAGACGGGGCAGCACTTAATTTGGGTTTTGTATCAACAAGAGTAGCAGCGGCTTTACAAGACGACATACCAGCGCGCTCTATAATTTCAGTAGCATACTTGGTTTGAGACAAAAACATTCCTTTGGAACATTGGTTGACGGAAATGCCCAAAAAATAATTCAGAGGACCGAGATCCTTCATTGCAAATTCCGTTTGAAGCTTACTCATAATATTGGTCCGTAGAGCATCCGAGGAGCACGTCAATATTATATCGTCGACATATAAAAGTAAATAAGCAAGATGTGTACCTTGTCGAAAAATAAATAAAGAGTGATCCACTTGGCTGTGAGTGAAACCAATATGAGCAATATAGTCAGCAAACCATTTATACCAAGCACGAGGCGCTTGCTTTAGTCCGCATAGCGACTTCTTTAGTAGACAAACATGATCAAGTCTTGTCTTGTCGCGATATCCGACGGGCTGATACATGTAAACCGTTTCATTTAAAGTGCCATGTAAGAAAGCATTCTTCACGTCAAGTTGATGAATGGACCAAGATTTAGAAAGAGCAGGGCATAGGACCGTTCGAATTGTAGAAGGCTTAACCACAGGGCTAAAGGTTTCTCCACAATCGACACCAACTTGTTGCGTTTTGCCATCACCTACAAGACGAGCTTTATACCTTTCAAACGAGCCGTCAGAGTTAAACTTATGACGAAAAATCCACATAGAGCGAATAACATTAGCATTCGTAGGACGAGGAACCAAGACCCAAGTCTTATTATCAATAAGAGCGGTATATTCGTCATCCATAGCCAGTTTCCAATTAGTGTCACTAAGAGCTAATAAGGGACTTTTGGGAATCGGTGAAATAGCTACGGAGTGAGACAAATTCTGTTCATTGGGTGGCGGCTTGGAGTATCTTGGGTTCGGTTTTACGATGCCATGATCAACACGTGTAGTGGGTTTAGAAGGGGCTGGTTTGGAGATAGGTGTTTGGGCTCGGCGAGTATAGGTGATGTGAGGTGGGGCTGCACGTCGAAGGTTTGACCTATTGGCAGTGGTAGGGGACTGGACAGTAGGTGATGATACGGCAGCAGGGGAGGGTGGCGTGGGTGTTGCGGTTGGTTGGGGTGAAGTCATTGTCATGTGTCGAAGGACATACGGGGGGACTCCATCATCCAAAAAATCATAGGTGTTAGCGTCGGGTTGATGTAATTTGGCAAACGGAAAAGTATGCTCATCAAATAAGACATGATGACAAATAATAATTTTACGAGTAGACATGTCGAGACACTTATACCCACGGTGATCTTTAGGATAACCAAGGAACACACACGAAGTAGAACGAGGCTGAAGTTTGTGTATAGTGGTAGACGGTATTAATGGAAAACATAAGCAACCAAAAATACGAAGATGATTATAGACCGGTGTGCGATTATATAGGACGCGAAGAGGAATGTTATAGGCAATTGTTTTACTAGGAATTATGTTCAGTAGATATGTAGCTACTTCAAGTGCATGATGCCAAAGATTAACCGGGATTGACGCATGAAAAAGTAAGGTTCGAACAACGTTATTAATGGACCGAATTTTGTGTTCTGCTTTTCCGTTTTGAGATGAGGTGTGAGGACAAGAGAGTCGAAACACTAAGCCATTATTCTCACAAAAGTTACGAAATAAGCCATTAATAAATTCTGTGCCATTATCACATTGGATCGATTTTATTTTTCGTTCAAATTGAGTTTGGATGAGCGCATGAAATTTAGACAATATTGTGCTGACTTGATTTTTCTTATTAATAGGGAAAATCCATAAAAAATTAGAAAAATCATCCAAAACGACCAAATAATATTTGTGACCAATAGAGCTTAACACGGGTGAAGTCCACAGATCACAGTGAAGAATATCAAATGGCAGACAAGTACGAGAAATAGACGTAGCAAAAGGTAACCGAACATGTTTTCCGAGAGGACATGATTGACAAAACGATGGTTTAGAAGTCGAATTACAATCAATGAGTTTATTTTGCCTAACAACAGAAAAGACGGGAGCACCCGGATGACCTAACCGATCATGCCAAACGGATGGAGCTAAAGCTGTAAAAGATGAAGGTACGGTTGGCTTGGTAATGGTAGAAATTGGATAAAGAGCACCCCGACTATCACACCTCATTAGACGAGTCCCCGTCCGCAAATCCTTCACACAAAAACCAAAAGGGTCAAATTCAACGGATACCATGTTATCGGTAGTGAATTTTCTAACAGAAATAAGGTTTTTGACTAGTTTGGGGGCAAAAAGGACATTTTTTAAGACTAATGGTGGATGTGGTGTAGATAGGGTAGTGTGTCCGTAGCCATTAATTGGAATAGACTCACCATTTCCGACAACTATACCATTACGAAAACTCTTATTAACAAAAGACGAGAGCGTACCTTGATTCGACATCATATGAAACGTAGCACCCGTGTTCATCACCCACGGCTCAGGAGGAGTTAGTCCAAGAGTATACATTGCCGCCTCAATATCAGTCTGAGACGGTGTAGACGCATCAGCCGCATATGCGTGTTGAGGTTGCGGCCCCAAAACCCCCTGCTGCTGCCTTGGATAAGTCGGGCTCATCATCCATGGGTTCGACGATAAGGGCAAGGAGGATATCCCCACGGTGAGGATGGCCACTGCCACGGCCCATACCCACCTGACCATGATATAGGTGCTGGTTGTGGCATGGCGGGTGAGGGAGTCGTAGCAGCAGTAGTAGGAGTACCATGCCCTTTACTGTTCCCTTGATGGCCTTTGCCACCCTTATTCCCTTTCTTCTTGCTACCGTTCCCATTCCCACGTCCCCCTTTTCCCGTTGTTAGAGGCGCCAGATTTAGAAGAGGTGCCTCCAGTGTCGCTATCAGTAGCAGCACGAGAATAGAGAGCCTCGGAGGAGCCTGCTGCTGCTTGTTTAGCAAGGCTACCCTCTTCGAGGGTTAACATAGATCGGGCTCGATAAAATGCAGGTAAAGGATCTTTTTGACGAATAATTGTACCAACACCTTGATATGCCGAGGATAGCCCCGAGACCAATTGAAGAACAAGTTGACTATTAGAAACAGGAGAGACGACGTTTTTTAATTGGTCTGCCAATGACTTAAGTCGTTGGCAATATGCTGAGACGGAGGAGAAATCTGCCATCTCAACATGAGAGAACTCCTGTTCGAGTGTCACGGCTCGAAAGTTCTTGTTGTCTTGGAAAATATCCGCGAGCCTTCCCCATGCCTCCATGGTTGTAGACTCGGCTTCAATAATGGTTTCCAAGAGTTCGGTAGTGACTGTGGAATAAATCCATTGAAGGACCGTAGCATCAAGGGTGTCCCACATCTCCTGCTCATCAGCCGTGGAAGGTGGTTTAGGAGCAACCTTCGGTTGGATGATATGGTGAAGAACCCTATTCGACTTGGCGTGGTTGGTAAACAAAGCAACCCATAACGGATACTGATTATTATCCATGCCGAGTTTGACAGGGATATGATTGGTAATGTTGTTCATAGCCAACGCTGAGTGAAAAGTCGATTTTGCATCGCTGGTCATGATTGTAGACGAGAGGTCTGAGAGAGAGAGAGAGAGAGTTGAGCGGAAGCGAGAAATGATCGACCTGAAAACTGATACCATAAAGGAGATTGAGAGTTTAATGGGTGAGTATTATTGATAAATATCAGAGGTATAAGTACAGGATGGTTCCTATCAATCAGGAACTGAATACTCTAAATTAGGAAGCTAATCACACTAATTTAGCTAACAATATAACAATCAAATAATTTACAATATCTACAATATTAACTTATTCTATCAAATGTGATGGGAGAAAACAAGATTGCTCCCTATACTCTCTTCTCGTGTTATAACTCGCAGGAGTTTTTCTGATGGCGATCAGCAAAGTCATTATCAAACAACTCAATATTTTATAGTCTGAAATGGTGTACGATTAGTAAAATCTTAATTGTTCTCTTTCATATGAATCTTATCGTCGTTGGTTGACTTATACAAGATAACATTTTTTACCAATAATACTTCATACAAAAGCATCAGTGGTGTGGCGGCAATGATAAAGAAGCGACAATTTTGACTGCATACGTGTTATCCCAAACTCTTGGAATGTGTTGAACTGCTTTCATAAAGTTAACGTCTTAAGGAGCATGTGGATGTGACAAACATAGAAACACTTGCATAAGCTGCTGCTGAGCCAGTGAGCCACCTCCTTTTCTTGGGAAGCCCTTTCTATTTCACTTGGGCATTCACAGGAGTCCCAGAGATTGAATCATTCTTTCTCTTCTTAATTGCCACTGTATCCTTCTCGCTTGGCAATTCATGTTTGAAGCATTATGTATGCCTCTTCATTTCTCAACCATGTCCACGCGCAATTGTTAGTTGACTTTGCATCTGCGTCCATCACCTCAACCCCTTCACCACTCTCCTTGAATGCACCCAAAGAGCCCTCAATATTCATTGCAGATTCATTACCAACTTTCCTATTTGAATTGATCAGAAGCATTTCTATTCTTGTTCGTCTCCTTAGTTTTAAGAGAAGATAACTTCGAGTTGATGTCAAGGTCCCTGTCTTTATGACTTGTCCATCATTGTAGCTTAGATTGTCTTCTCATGGAATCCTGCTGCTGGTCGTCTCTCTTGAAACACATTCCATTGTCCTCGCTTGAAACATCTTAAGAGATGATAACTTTAGGATACCTGTCTTTATGACTTGTCCATCGTTCTAGCTTTAGATCGTCCTCTCTTGGAATCATGCTGCTTGTCATCGCCTGAAACACCTTCCGTAGAAAGATTATCCAACCAGTGTACCATGCTCAGCCACAACTTTTTCACTCAAACCTTTTACATCAGCCTAGCAAATGGAAACCAATTCTGGACAATAAATCAGACTTCAAGAGAATTTCAAACAATTGCCCAGAGAAGAATTCCCAAAGGCAACAAAAAGTGATTTCAACTGATCCTAGGCAAAATCCAGTAGTGATACACAAACAGAGTATAAGTGCTAAACTTGAAGCCGGCTTAAAACTCTTGCTGCAAAACCCGTTGATTATTTCGCCTACAACATCAAATGAAACAATGAAACAATAAAAATAAACGAGACAAGTTTGTATCACGCTCTCAGAATTGTGGTGGCACCTCCCAGCATAGAAATCAAAAGCAGTATTATAAGTGCATGTCAGGAGTAGTCACATGAAAATGTTATTCGCGAATGCAACAAAAATTATACTCAATCAAGGTTTTAGCTTCATGCTAACATGAATCGGGAAGCTTGATACCAAAGCAGACAGAAATATATAATTTCCACAGGGCCGAGCTTTACGCTCTGATTTAGTTACTCTTTGAGTTAGGTATTTATCGTTGCACGCTTGGACTCATTTTTTGTCTCTGAATATAATTCTATGTTTCTTCTTTGTCAAACTAAACGTATCACTTCATCCAGATTCTGGAGTACTAGTCTCCTCATTGAAGACTGCAAGTGGTCAGTAATTAGCGACCATACAGCAAAAGTAACTAACGTATAAGCACATCACATCTATTCCCATTACAGTAAACTATGCCAGGAGTCAGAATAAATGTCTAGACCATTTGATCTCTTCCAAATGAATCATCTTGTATACTACACAGGTCGTTGCTATATCCTAGGCATGTTGGTTCTCCCATAGCCAGTGACTATGCAGGAATCAATACTATCTTATGTCAATGTCCACAGAAAAATAAAGTTAATTAAGCAGCCGTTACAAGTAATATCAACATCAGAGCATTGGCAGGTAGCAATGCATCAACTGAAATATAAGCAGTATAGTCTACATACAGTTTCTGACTTGGCTATCTTCACCTGTACCGCCAGCTCCACAATACAAAGTGAATCCTTGTTAATTTTACAAAATGCTTCTAATAGTGCCTTTAATTTTTGTACTACTTTCTTTTTGGTAAGAGGAGGCACACAACATCGCTACAGGGTGATTCGAACCTACTAGTCAACTACCTATTATAAACAAGACCTCAGTATCTATCACTATGTCTTCACCCAAAAAAAAAAAACAAGGTATCAATCACTAGGTCAATGCCAAGTTGGTATACCATTAATGAGTCTTAAATCAACTACTAATTTAAACCTTGTTTAATGGGAAGAATAACAGATACCTTCACATAAGGCAGCATAACACACAGAATTCATACGAGTTGCCAACATTGTAAAATAAGGTTACATCCTCTCCGAGGACTGACTTCCTTTCCGAGGACAGCAGCCTGATTCAGAGTTTACTGATAGAGCATCACACAGCCTACGAATCATGATGCCCAAAACCAAATGAGCAACATCAATAACAACATCAGAGCCTTAATCCCAAAAAGATTTGGGGTCAGCTACAATGATATATTGTTGAAAAAGAAACCGTGATACTGGAATGCAGATAGAAACATGTAGGAACTAGGAAGTGAGTTAAAAAAAACCTTTGAATTGTAGCGAGTTGTTTCTAATTAAAAAGAACCTCATATGTTAAATACCAAGGAATTGATAATTAAAAACATGAGTGCTAATTCAAACATGCAAAAAGATAACAAGTCGTAGGAACTCAATCTAAACAAAATATAAGGGACTAAGGAACTTTGATAATCAGCCACTTAAATTGGAGACTATAAACATCATGCCATCATCTCAGAAAAGTGTTTTTAATGTTTAAATAGGGCAAATTTTTAGAAACAACTAGGATCTCCAAATCTAAAATGACCAAGATTTCCTAAAGGGTTCATCAATGACTACCAAATTTGCTGCATTTTCAGTTGTCATGAAGTTGCTAGCCACAGTAGCGCGTAGAGGTTAAGCTATTAATGGAAAAAGGCGGACTGTGTTTCGTAGCAGATATGCAGGAGCCCAGATCACCTCAATTGATCTTCCTATGTAATAAAAGAATATGAATCATATGATATCATCATGCAGCTATTACATCCCTATGGTCTAGATAGGGAATGAATTTCTCGTCATAGGCAGAAAACCCTGAAACTCGCCGAGGGTTCTAGTTATCGCAAAGAATGAAACAAGTGGTTCCATATGTAGACTTGACAACTCCTCAGTGACTGGTAGTAAACTAGTTACAACAAACTAGCGGTTGTAAGCTGACTTATTTTTTTTTGTAAAATGCCAGTGCTTTTAGTGTCACAAATAGCAATTTAAGCATAGACCAATAAGCGGTTGTAAGGGTTTTCTGACTTATACCAATATTTTCCAATATATAATGGGGCCTTTCAACAATAGTCGAGACTCCGTATTATTTTACATGTACATACAATCCGGACAATCCTAGAGACATAGACCAATATATCACCACTGTAACTGATAAAAAAAACTATATTCAGACTATATAACTGTAATTCCTGTAATAGTCCTCCAAATTACCCTATTTTAAACATATACGAGTAAAGAGGAAAGTGAAATATTGAGGAGGCATAGCTAAATGGAGCACCAGCAATAAAAATCCCACAAATTCTCACTTGTGACGGACAAAATCCGTCACAAGGTAAAGACGTGAGACAGAGAACCAAGTGGGGGAGGTAAGTGGGAGGGCAAGTGGGAGATTCTTGTGGGTACCCACCTCCCCCACTTGGTTCTATGTATCACGATTAATTTGAGAAGGTGCAAGGCGCACTGAGGCGATGGGGTCCCAAGGTGCTGAGGCGCAAGGCGCGAGGCGAAGGCGCGCTC